>JAMKQA010016843.1:0-13810 GCA_024699735.1 Posidonia australis
CTTGGTGCGCCACTTTGGTGCGCCAGCCCTGGTCACAAATGTCTGATTTGGGGCTCTGGCTAGTGGGTTTGGGGCTCGGTTTAAGGTCTGATCGCATCCAAAGCAACATAGGGACACTCATTCCTGGGTCACCTCAAAATCGGGGGGGTGTCTACAATAATCTACTGAATTTTGGCATAATTAATGCATTTAATCTTTCAGCTCCTAGGGAATCTTCTTGGAATAATCTACTTTATTTGACGGGTAACATTGCAAATGGTAATATAAATTTTACCTTTGAATTAACAGAACGTTTGGGTTCCCCTAGTACGGGTCTTCAACTGTTTTGGGGATATCTTCTGACATAGAGATATCTACTGTCACGTGTGACCTGTATTGTAGATCTTCTCCTACTATTTCTCTTACTGGCTCACAATTCTCTGTCCTTGCCTCCCCAACTAAAGAACTTTCCTCCACTGTGACTCTCGCACCTCTTGACTCAACGGAAGTCTTGTCTACTTTGTCTAAGGAGGATATTGGAGGAGATTGGGAGGTTGTATTCTAAAGGAAAAACTATTCCCTTCTGGTGAATTTCTATCATTTGACTAGGAGGCGTTTCATTTGCGATTTTCGTGGGCATTCAAAGAGGTTTTGTAGATTTTCTGGTTTTTGCTATAAATGTAAATCTTCCTCTCACTCAGTAGCAATATGTAAATTTTTTCAGGTTTCAACAGCCTCCCCTATCCCTTCTCCCTTTAACATTGCTTTCTCCTCATAACCCTACCATCCTACCCCCTTGTGAGGCTGTCTGTGACCTTTTTCAGGCTTTATCATGCAGTGTCATAGTCACATCCCACACTCTGCATCTTACAAAATTTGAGCTGGAAGAACACCTTCATAACAATTAGCCTAACACCATTGGTGTCGAGGTGGAAGACTTCTCTTAAGGAAAATTTTTCTTAAAATTTTTCTTCTCCTACTGTTAGAAATGATGCTCTCAGTATGTATGGGTCTTCTTTACAGATGTTTTCTGCCTCCTATATCCCTTGGTCTACCAATTTGAATGCAGAGTTTACATTGAGGGAGGAGGGGGTTTGGATACGGTTGGAGGGGATTCCACACCATCTCTGGAATGTAAATATTTTCCACCATATGGTCTCAGAGTTTGCTGATATATTAGAAGTTGACTATTCAATTGACCGAGTCAAATTCCTTGGTTTTGCGAGAATTAGGATAAGAGTTCACCAAGGTAAGGATATTCTTAATTCTAGGTTTTTGCCTTTGGAAAAATTGTATATCTTATTAAGTATAGGCACAATAGGGATATTTGTGCACCTTCCTCCACCTCCACCTCCACCTCCCTACCTGCATGGCCAAAAAAACTCACTTCAACCTCAACAGTTAATAGAGGGTTAAACCCTATTCGAAAACTTTTCAAAAATAATAAAGGATGGAGAGGGGGTAAGGGTGGGAAAGTTTCCCGGACCAGTAAAAATGTGTGGACTAGATCTACTAGTCCTAATCTACAGTCTCATAATACCCCTAGCTCTGCAGGTTTACTTCCTACTCCCACCCCATCTTCTTTTGGGGGTATTCATAGTTCTTTCCCTTGTATCTCCACTGAGTTTCCTCCTTTAAACCCTCCCCATCCTGTGGATAAGTTGGTAGTGACTGATACAACTAAGTATGTGGAAGCTGAGATAAGGGCAAGGAATATTTCCATGGCAAAATTTAAGAAAGTACTTGTTGTTTTTGACTGTCTGGAAAAGGATGACTTGGGTTCCACTAGTGGCGAGATGCCTAGCTCGCATCCAGCAACCCTTGTACATGCTCTAGGTAACACTTATATTATTCACCAGAAATTATTAACCAGCAAGATGATATTTCTTTTGATGAGTATGCAAAGTCATATATTTCACCCTCTGAATGTTCAAATGAAGATATGGATTTTAATAATTTACTGAATGATTTTTTTACGTGGGATTCTTATGATCAATTTTCGTCATTTTGTGGTAATATTGATATTAATCTAAATTCCATGGAAGATACAAAGAAGTTTTTTAACTCAGTACGAGGTGATCATGATTTACCATGTATTAATCTTGATGATAATGCTAATTTGGTTGAGAACTTTGCTTCTCTCCATTTGTCCTCTTATGTTTAATGATTATTGTGGTCTGGAATATTAGAGGATTGGGGAATAGTGGGAAGAAAAGGACTGTTCGAAATCTGATTAGATCAAATAAAAGTGATATTATTATACTTAGTGAAATGAAGAAGGAAGCTTTCTCCCCTAGTTTGCTTAGATCTCTGGGGGGAGGTAGAATTAATAAATAGTCACAATTTTCCTCTCAAGGTACTTCAAGGGGTAATCTCATAGGTTGGAATGATAGAATTTGTGAACCATGTACGATTTTACCTGTCACTTATAGCCTTTCTATAAAACTTAAAAATTATATTGATGGTTTTGAATGGTGGCTCACAGGGGTTTATGGACCTTGTGATTCTAGACTAAAGCATGATTTCCTTTAAGAACTGGAGATCGTTAGTAAAAAGGTTAACAATAATTGAGTCATAGGTGGAGATTTTAATTTGATAAGATATTCTCATTAATATTCTTCTAGGTCTGGTATTTCTTCTTTTATAATAAATTTTAATGATTTCATTGAGAATAATTTATTAATGGATTTATCTCCCATTAATTGCCTATATACCTAGTCCAATTTCCAAATGCAGCCAACCATGGTCAAATTGGACAGATTTCTTATTACTATGGATTAGTCGGTTAAATATCCTAATTCTTTCTGTGTTGGGAAGGCTAGGGTGGTATCAGATCATATTCCCATAATCCTTGATACAACTCCAATGAATTAGGAGCCTTCTCCATTCAGATTTTATAAATCTTGGCTTTATATTGATGGGTTGATTGGTTCATTGAGGATTGTTGGCATAAGTCCACTTCTATATGCTCTTCTACATCCTCCATTGTTATTTTTGCTTACAAACTCAAACATCTAAAAAAACAAATTAAGAGTTGGGTCGGCCTTGTTAGGGAGGAGAGAAAAAATAGACTAAATTATATTGAGTCTCAAATAGTATATATTGGCTCTTTTGTTGAATCTTCTGTAATTCATAATGATATATGGAATCTAAAGAGGGAGCTTAGAGCAGAACATCATCTTTTACTATAAGAATAAGAGGTTTATTGGAAGCAAAAATCTAGAATTCAATGGCTTAAAGAAGGAGATTTAAACACGACATTGTTTCATTATATGGTTAAATGCCGTAGGAGGATCAATATCATTACTTCATTTAGAGTGAATGATAATATGTTATCATCTCCTATTCCAATATGTAAAGAGATAGAAAGGCATTTTACTTGATAATTTAACAAGTCCAAGAGGCTTGTAGGATTCCTTAATTGGAATCTTCTACTACCCAGAAAAATTCTGAATCCAGACATGTTAGAGGGAGGTTTCTCACTTGAAGAGATAAAGAAAAATGTATTTGACTTACCTGGTTGTAAGTTTCCAAGACTTGACGGTTTCTCCTTAATATTTTTTCAACATTTTTGGGAAATCGTCAACATTGATGTTCTTGAGATATTTCAAATTTTTTATTCCTCTAGAGATATTGATTATTTATTACCCATTAATCAGACCTTCATTACTTTGATTCCTAAGCAGGAAGGTGCTCAATGTATTAAAGATTTTAGATCAATTAGCCTACTAAATTGTATTTACAAAATCATTATTAAAACTCTGGCATTTAGATTCACTTTCATTCTTAATGATGTCATTGATAATTTTCAAAGTGCATTCCTCTCGGGAAGATACATTGGGGATCGTTTTCTAGTAGTTTAGGAAACCTTATACTATATGAAAGTAGCTGACATTTCCGGTTATATCTTAAAATTAGATTTTGAAAAAGCTTTTGATAATGTTAACTGGAAATTCTTGTTAGAAACTCTCACAGGATTAGGCTATGGAACCAAATGGATTTCTTGGATTAAGATATGCATTAATACTGCTTGATTTTCTGTTTTAATTAATGGATCTTTCAAGGGATACTTTGGAGCGACTAATGGGCTAAGACACGGAGATCCTCTCTCTCTCCTCTCCTATTTATTGTGATTTTCTACATATTAAACCGTATGTTAGCCCTTGCTTCAAATAATAAACTCATCTCTGGGATTCAATTCCCTCATGGGAGTCCTAATGTGGTTAATATACAGTATGCGGATAATACCATCTTATTTCTCTCGGCTAATGAGGATAATATGGTTAAAATTAAAAGAATATTATGTTGCTTTCAATTGTGTTCTGGACTTAAAATTAATTTACAAAAGTTATTCCTCACTGGTATTGGTGTATCAGAGTACTTTGTCATTCGATCTTGTCAAATACTTGGATATGGAGCTGCTGAATTACCAATCACATATTTTGGTCTTCCTCTACACTATAGAAAAGCTACTTTTAAGGATTGGACTCCAGTGATAGAGAAAATCTCTAATTAACTTTTACTTTGGAAAGTAAAATACTTATCCTTAGGAGGCCACTTGATATTGGTAAACTCAGTTCTTTCTACTATTCCTACATATTATTTATCGATGCTATACTTTCCTGTTAAGATGGAAAAGGAAATTGACAGACTTAGACGTAGATTTCTTTGGAAATCATTTTCACATTCTAATAATAGTTATCATTTAGTTAAATGGGCTTCCCTATGTCGTCCAAAAGTTCAAAAGGGATGGGGGATTATAAATTTGAGAAACTTCCGTATGGCACTTAAAAGTAAATTGTTATGGCAATTGCTTTCTTGTTCTTCTAATCTGAAATGGACAGACCTATTAAAGGCAATATATTTTTCTAGAGCTTGGCCTAGTGCTATTCTAAATTCTTTTGTTGGAAGATGTTCTCCTTTATGGCAAAAA
The DNA here is from genome assembly GCA_024699735.1 of Posidonia australis. Taxonomy (NCBI): domain Eukaryota; kingdom Viridiplantae; phylum Streptophyta; class Magnoliopsida; order Alismatales; family Posidoniaceae; genus Posidonia; species Posidonia australis. The sequence continues at coordinate 4,913 of JAMKQA010016843.1, forward strand.
ATCAAGACTTGTTTTGTTATTATAAATTGTTTCTCTTCTTTTGAAGTCAATAATGGAGACTGTAATTTTCTGGGAAAATAAATGGTAGAATGTAGAAATACTTAAACTCAGGTTTCCTGAGTTATATAACTCTTCAAAATATAAGAAAGCATAAGTTAGCAAGATTTTGGGATTATACAGGAAAAATTTTGACAATCTATTTCATAATTCAAATGTAATATATGGCAACATCTTCCATATCCAACACCAAGTAGACTTATTTATTGAGTTATTGAATGACATTAACTTAATTCTTGGTATGGATAAATTGATTTGGAATCTAACTTCTGATAAAATTTTTACAGTAAATTCTTGTTACAAAATTTTAAACTATAGAGGTCTTAGATTTTCACTATATTCAAAAATTTGGAAGTGTTGGGTGTCATTAAAAATAAAATTATTTTCATGACTGTTACTTTTCAATAAAATTCTTACTAAGGTTAATTTTTGTAAGAGAGGTTGGAGGGGTTTTGATATATGTCTTTTTTGCAATGTGTATTGTGAGACTACTTCACATCTATTCCTACATTGTTTTTTTGCAAGTGTTATTTGGAATTTGTTTATAGCTTCTTCTATGTATCCTAGAATATTCCATATAGAAGATCTTTCTAATTTTCCACTTGTACTAAAATTTAATCTTTTTATGTCTGGATGGTATATTTTGATTCAGGCAGTGGTTTGGACAATATGGAAAGAACGTAATAATAGAATCTTTAGAAGGAATATTAAAATTTAATCTAATGCATTATTGAATAGAAAATTTGAGTTCAGGTTTTAAAAAAGAAGACATACTTCACTCTGTCACAAATATACAATATTCTTAGGACTTGGAACAGACACAAACGACGGTTCAACTACCGGTGAAATGAAACTTTTGTTTTCCTACACATTCAACAGTTTTGCCAGAACAACAGCAGCACTTTTATTCTAAGCGGTCTCTTTCTTTCTTACCTTGGGGATTAATTAAAACGAATGCATCTCAGAGTATGCCACGCATGTGAATTGTAATCTAAGGCGTCGAAAAAACTATATAGCCTGATTCCTTGAAATTATTGACGAGGAGGATGACCAGATTAGATCCGGATAGAAAAAACCAGTGGATTCCCGTGTCTTCGTTATTCTTGTGTCAACATATATCAACTGTACAGGTGGGAACCATATAAGTTGGTAATTCGTTGTATTGGCCCCAGAAACTGTGGGAAGAAAAGATCGAGATGGTGTCACAAGATACATAGTCATCAGTAATCGATAGTCTAGCTAGTTTCTAAATAAATTAAACAAGATTAGTTTAGTAAGCAAAAGAGATAGAGTGAACAAAGATGACAGAACAAGACCACATGGCACCTGATGGCATGGGCCACCCACCATCTATGAATGGTTACAAAGCAACAAAAAAACACTCATCATGTCCGGGTCCTCATGCAGGATGCCTTCCTAATCAACCACCTAAAAAAAAAGCGACACTTATTTATAAGTATGCCATTTGTCTATAATTAATTGGTCGATGTTGCAAAGATATTAATATCTTGACAAGACCCGATGTTACTCAGAGCACAATCTTTGTCGCTGAGTTCAAGTATTGGCTGAGGTATGTTGAAAATGATGATACAAGTACCACTACATGGATGCCATTTGGAATAAATTATGTTACAAATACTTGTGAAAGGGAGTCATACATTTATGTCTCCATTATCCAAGTTATGGTCACTAATCTTCTCTGTCTGCTACGTTGTTAATGTGTTTATAAATATTTAGCTATGACTAAATACGGAAAACTATGTGAAATTTGATGCTTACGGTTGGTCTTTGATTATTCAAGGGCTTAGGCCTTCAAGGACTAAATACGTAAAACTTGATCTTTTTTTATTGGAAAGATTTTAAAATTGTTTTAGATCAGAGTCCAACGAGCAATTGGGCGAACAGGTGAATTTTAGGCCTCGGCCTGGATAGGTCAGGTCCGCACACAATTGAATTTCCTGTGGTGGGCTGGACTGAGGCTCATGGTAGGGGGTCTAAGACAAAGATGGGCTCCCTGAAATAAAAATGGGCTCCCAACTTGGTAAAGACTTAATTCCGGTTTATGAAAAATCATGCGGCGAATGAAACTTGTTCATTTCAAGTCCATAAGCGTATGGTGAAGAAAAAAAATAGTAGATTTCTGTTGATGACTAGTAAAAAAGACAAAAAAAAAGGTCGAAAAGATCGATCCCATACAACAAGTAGTGATTCGTGGTAAATGCCAAATGGTAATACGTACAAGCTCAGGCAAAGCTACTAGACCTTTCCTCATGCAACAGTTCATTATCTTAGGATGGGCACACACATATACAGTTATTATGTGCTGTTGTTCTGGAGTACTGGACAGAAGAACGCTAGGCTGGTCGGCCCGGCCGGCCGACGTACCAGAAGGTGCATGTGAATCAAGTCATCTTGTCATACTGGTGAGGAGTATGGAGCTGTAGAGGTCTATGTCGCTGAGTGTCTTGTAGACTTGCCGTACTGAAACTGTAGGTGGTGCATGGTGACGGTGTCACGTAGCAGTGCTGTGGTTGTTGTCCATGCATCCACGCAGATGCTGGACAACCGTAGGTGGATAGCGAGGCATCGAAACCTGTAGTGGAATCGAGATGATCACTCATGCCGTCCCGTGAGTTGAAAATAAGGAAGAAGCTTTGGTTACACTATAGATCTACCCATCAACTGCAGCAGCTTGGTTAGTCAGCATGTGCATCAGCTGCATGAAAGACGCCGGGGCCTCCACATTGTTATTGTTGTCCAGGGAATGTTGTTTCTGTTAAGAGTAAATGAGGAGACAAGAAGAATGGAAGCTTCAGCAATGGCGGAAGCTGAGACAGCAACAGTAGTCGAAGAAGTGAAACAAGAAGATGAGGGCACCCACCCTACTACAGCAGGTAATGCACCGTAGCTTCTACTTATATTAACACCAAACCCAATTACAACATGACACGTCACTAGACTTATAACAACCCAAAAAAAACAACATCATAACATCCTGCCATAACAACCCACTAACTAGTCTACGTTTGTAATTATACTTAACTTCTCCCCTCAATTTGGAGGTAATGTAGAAACCTACGGTTTGCCTTTGAAATTGAAAAATTAGGATCTTGATAATGCTTTTGTGAGAAAATCCGCAAGCTATTCTTTGGTTGGGATAAAGTGTACATGAAGATCTTTCTTTGATATTATACCATGGATGAAATAAAAATTAATCTCCACATGTTTCATTTTTGAATGAAACACTTGGTTGGTTGTAAGGTATAAGTTCTTAGATTATTACAATAGAGCTTGGGAACTTGTGATACAAAATTATCAAGTTCACTACGTAAACTTTGAAGCCAAGTGAGCGATATTATAGCATTAGCTAAAGCTCTAAACTCCAAATTTGTGGATGATCTCGTCATTGTGGACTACTTTCGAGATGACTAGGGGATTGGATTTTTACTAAAGAAGATTACAAAGTCAGTGGTAGACCTCCTTTCATCAGGGTAACTTGCCCAATCGACATCAGAGTTTGCTGTGAGATTAAATGAGAATTGTTTATCAAAGAACAACCCATAATTCAGTGTCCCTTTCAAATATCGAAGCACTTTTTTAAGAGCAAGCCAATGTGCATTTGATGGTGAATACATAACTTGACAAAGCTTACTAACATAAAAGGCAACATCAGGTCTAGTTAAAGACAAGTATTGTAAGCTTCTGATTGCTTGCCTGAACAAAGTAGGATCTTCAAATGGATCTGAATGGAGTTTAGAAATAATTGAGTTCGACAACACGAGAGTGGCAATAGGTTTGGCACTTGTCATCTTTGTTTTAATGAGCAAATCAAGGATATACTTCTACCATAATAGGCATAACCCATTAGGGACTTTGGTTATTTCAATGCCTAGAAAGTAAGATGGAAAACCTAGGTGTAAAATAGGAAAGACCGACCCAAAAGAATGAAGCAATTGAGCATCACCGGCCAAGTTATTAGAAATCACTAAACTATTGTCCACATAAACCAAAAAATATATGCATACTCGTTTTCTGAAAATGAATAGATACGTGTTTGTCTTAGACATATGAAACCCAAAATCCATAAGAAACTCACTCAGTTTGACATACCAAGCTCTGGGTGATTGTTTCAACTCACACAACGACTTTTGTAGATTGCAAACATAAGTTGGTAAGTTAGAATCAACAAACTAGCAGGTTGATTCATGTAAACTTCTTTAGAAATAGAACCATGCAAAAAAAAAAATGCATTTTGAATGTCTACTTGGTGCATGTACCAGTTCTTAGCAACAACAATGCTCAACACTAATCTAATTGTAGTTGCTTTAATAATTGGGCTGAATGTTTCATAACAATCAACACCATCTCTTTGATGAAAAAACTTTTAGCTACTAATCTAGTTTTATACCGATCAATGGAGCCATCAGCCTTCCTTTTGATCTTGAAAACCCATTTATTACCAATAACATTCATGGCTGAGGTTCTAGGCACCACTGTCCAGGTATTTGTTTGTCATAATGTATTAAATTTCGTAACCATGGCTTCTTTCCCATGATTATGCTTAGTAGCTTTTATATAACTAGCTAGTGGGTTCATATTTTGTCAATGTGGCCTCAAGAAGTTATGAAAGGGGATGTAAGGTAGTGGAGAGCTCCTTTCATTCAAAGATGTTATTCATGGAATGAGTAACCATCTTATGCTATCTATCATTTACACCAGAAGTATTAAATATAGAAGGAACAAAATCAAGGTGAAGAGGTTTATTAGAAGATTTTTCAGTTTGATGGTGAGACATATCATTATCAATAAGTGCGATATCTGAAGCAGTAGGAATTGAAAATGAGGAAGAAGGGATGGAATTGGGCAAAGGTGGACTAGGAACTAAAGAAAGATTATTACCAGATTTAGATATAGATGAATTAGAATTAAGTGAAGCATTTTGATTAACAAAAGAAGGAATAGAAAGAATTGTAGGATGTAATGAAATAGAGGAAGGTACTGTGGTAGAATGTTGAAAAAGAAAATGTGATTCATCAAACAAGACATGCTTGGCAATAAGAACTCTTCCTGTTGCTAAGTTCAGACATTTGTATGCATGATGCTAACTATTATAACTATGGAAGACATGCTTGAGAGATTTGAATTGCAACTTATAAGTATTGTAAGGTGTTAATAAAGAGTAGCATGTACAACCAAAAACCAATTAAGGAATTTGTAATCAGGAATTTTCTTGAATAATTTTAGAAAAGGAGATAAGAACTCAAGACATGAATGGGAAGCATATTAATGATAAGAGAAGCTATTAAAAAGGCAAGAACACAAAATTTTAGTGGAACCCTATTGTGAGCTAGTAAAGCTAAGGCCATTTCAATGAAATGTCTATTCTTTCTCTTAGCTATTTCATTTTGTTGAGGAGTGTAAGGTGAAGATACTCTATGTTGAATACCTAACTCTTTGAATTTTTTATGAAGTGATTTATACTCACCTCCCCAATCGGAATGAAGGGTTTTAATCAGACATTTGAATTGTGTTTGAATAAAAGCTCAAAACTTCGAGAACACTAGGTAAACATAATATTTCAGAACGAGTGGAAAAAGCCAAAAAAATTTAGTATGATCATCAATGAATGACACAAGATATTTACATCCTTCAATAGACTGAATTGGCGATGTCCATACATCTAAAAATACATTGTTAGAAAGATTTTCACTAATTGAATTACTTGTGCATATAAGAAAATGATGACTTTTAGCCTTCATGCAAGCTTCACAAAGTGGAGTATTTTTATTGAAAGAAGAACAAGAAATATGAAGTTCAGAAAGAACCTTATTGATTAGAGTAGAATTTGCATGACCCTAATCTATAATGCCACAAGGATGGAGAAGACTTTTTGTCACGTCCCAAATTTTCCACAATAATTTAAACAAATTAAATTACAGAAAAATTAAAGCTAAACAGTAAATATCAAACTACCAGGAACCTGTGTGTGTGGCTAAGGGACTCCGATCTATATGCACTATGCTAAACCAATCGCATGTCTGCACTTGTAAACCAAAACCACAAGGAAAACGCATGAGTGACTAAAGTCACTCAGTACGCACCCCACGAAAACCGTGGAAAACAAAACTATAATCATTTTTCCTTTTAAATTCATTTCGCAAACTCTTTTTTCAAAATCTCAAGAATCAGGCCCACATCGGCCAAAACCACAAACCAGGGCTCTACTAGCCCAAAGCCACAAGCAAAGGCCCTCAATGGCCTAAACCACACATAGTGAGTCGGGAAGCCCGGCGCTAGGCAACCTAACTCTGGCCACACGCAGTCCACTGAGGAGCGACCCCAGCGTTCGGCACTACCACGCTGACGGCATCCTGTGCAAGAGCGTTCACCGTTCCGTGATTCCCCTCTCATAGGAGAACTCTTAGAAGACAACCCCTCCCTGGGAAGGCTGATAGTCTCTCAGGACGCTACCAGCTACGGGGCACGTGTCCCACCAGCACTGGCCACCACAGGGTACGCCTCCTCACGGCGTCTTCCACACACGGTGCTTAGGAGGGAGTGTCAAACCTCCACACCCGACAACACCCGAGCCTCAGTGCTCACAGCGACAGTAGGAGTATCATACCTCCCCGTTATGCCATAAGACACCTCAACCTGCGGACCACAACCCTAGCCTTGAGACGACAGTCAAGAACTCTCATACCTCCAGGATCTGACGCCCCTCAGCCTTAGGTATGTCGGCCCCCGACCTCAACCAGGGAGTCGTGTCCGACCACCCATGAATGTCGTCACATTCCCTCGTCCCTACAACACGGTCCCACACTGTCTCTGCCCGTACACAGAAAACCAGGAAAACATTTTCCAAAACAGGCTAACTATTCCTTGAAATCCATTTCCAAACCATTTTCATATCTTTTGAAAACTCTTCCAAAACCTCGGCAAAACGGTGCATCAGGTGTCCTAAGGGACCACCGCTAATGGCCCACAATCCCATCTCATAGGGACAAAACACAGCAATCCAGAAAGACCTCGGAAAACACATTTCATAAACTCATTTGGGCCTAGAATCGGCATGCCGAAATCAAGTTCGGTATGCCAAAAACTCTTGATTCGGTAGGCCGATCTGGAATGGTCGACCGAATCAGGTCAACGGTCAACACTCAGGCGAAATTCGGTATACGTCCAAAAATGGATGACCGAAACTCGACCAGAGGACCTAAACTGACAGAAAAAAGGTATGTCAAGCGGAATCGGTATACCGAATTCCCCTGATTCGGTATGCCGAATTCTGCGAAATCAGAAAACGGCCCAATCCCTATCATCCGAAATTACCTCAACTGGGACCTCCAATCAGACCCCCTAAACAAACACCAAAAAATCTTGCATAAAACAATGGTGTAGACTCTCGAGTCTACTCCAAAACCCAACAAACAAAAATAAAATCCATTCACCATGCATCAAGATATAAAATCACAAAGACAAAAGGGTCAAAATGACCCAAAACGCAACCACTGGCATAAATGCCCATAAATGCTCCATAAATACACAATAAATCACAATAAATTCTAGGAAAGTAAATTTACCTAGATTCCATGCAATCATAGCATTTTCTTCCAATTAAATGCTCTCTATTATATAAGGTGGAGATGCGTACCTGAAAAACGCCTTCAGCGATTCTCGACCGACTCCGGCGAACACTAGCGACCACGACCTTGCCACGACCTTGCCACGACCATGGGAGCATGCCACACAAGCTCCGCGCACCACTCCGAGCAACCACAGTCCTCCGCTTCACTCCCTTGATTTCTCTCTCTCTCCGTCGGCGCACGAGAAGGGGAAACAAGGGAGACGAGTGGAAAGGAGGAGGGAAAAGGAGAAGGAAGGAGAAGGAAGAGTGGGGAGGAAGAGAAAGAAGGTGGGGGAGGAAGAGGGATGCACCGCCGAGGAGGAAGGGAGAGGAAGAAGATGACGGCGATGGCGACGGAGGAGAGCGGTGCGGCTTGTAAAGTCTACGCCCACAATAGTTGAGAACGTGCCCACCTACGCGTCTTAGCCACCAGCACACCGCACGAGCAACCAACCGCTTCGCCCAACCACCGGCCACAACCAACAGCCCACAAATGCAGGCCCCACGGGGACCCCACACCTGGGCCCCACATGGACCCACACCTGGGCCCCACACACACAGTGCCACAATGCACAGTGCCAAACCATGCACAGTGCCACAATGCATAGTGCCAAACCATGCACAGGGACACGCAAACAGAAGCCAGCCCACGAGGCCCAAGCCCAAAAACACAGAACTGCACAACGGACCTCATAACAGTGACACCAGTTCAAGAATAAAATTCATAAAATGTAAATAATTATAAAATGAATTTTACGGTTGTTACACTTTTTAACTATAAAGGCAAAAGTAATAGGTGAGACAGTAGTAGATATAGAATTTCTTGGCTGTTAAAGTGAAGAGCATGGATATTCAACATTGAAGTGGAGATGATACAAATCACCCTTAGTGGAGCCTCGAAGTAGAAGTTTTTTTGTTGCTCAGTCCTTTATTAAGACATGATTAGGATGAAATACAAAAAAGAGAGAGTTATCACGAGTAAAATGATGAACAGATAGTAAATTCTTAGTGACATTAGGTACATAAAGAAGATTTCTAAGATAAAAACTGAAATTAGTCATTTGAAGAGAAAAAGAACCCGTGTGAGAGATAAATAAACTTGAACCATTTGCAGTTCTGTAACATTAGGGCCTGATTATCCATTTTTATAATAAACCATGTATTATTTGTAATATTGTGTTTAATGGTTTATTAATGGATAATCTGTTGTTTCT
>JAMKQA010016844.1:0-32074 GCA_024699735.1 Posidonia australis
GGGCAAGAGAGGAGTTGGTGGAACTACTAACAAGTAAGTTCTCCTTCATTTAAGAATAAGGGAAAAATCTCAAGAGGGTCTTGAGGAGTGGACTAGGCAGGGTTACCGAACCACTATAAATCAATTGTGTTTATCAATTACTCTCATCCCCTTCTTGTGCTTTAAATTCTGTTGTGCATGATAAGTAGAATTTCGTAAATCAAATTACTTATCATTTCTGATTATTGTTAAAATTGGATATAGAGATATTAAAAAGTAAAATTCTCTATTCATCCCTCCTCTAGAGAAGCCTTTTGATCCTACAATGAGGATACTCCTACTGTCGCTGGAAGTACTAAGGCTCAGGTGTTATTGGGTGTGGAACTATGAGACTTCCTCCTGAGCACCGTGTGGAGGACGCTATGAGGAGGCATACCTTGTCCTGACCAGTGCAGATGGGATACGTACTCAGTAGCTAGTAGCATCCTAAGAGACAAGACTACCTTCCCAGAAGGAGTTGTCTTTGTAAGGATTCTCCAAGTGTGAGAATTGCAAGATGGTGTCACTCATGCACACGGTAGTTCTACCGTAGCAGTACAGTGCACCTTCGTGGGTACTTATGGCCAGAGTTGATTGTCTGGCACCAAGCTTCCCAACTCATTATGTGTGGTTTTGGTCATTAAGGACCTTACTTGTGGTTTAGGCCAGATAAGGCCTTGTTGGTTTTGGTTTTCAACCAAGTGGGCCTAAGCTATGGTTTTAGTAATGGTTTGCAAAATGATTTTAAAGGGAAATAATTATAGTCTTGTTTTCTGTCGTTTTTCTTATAGGGTATGTGTTGGGTGACTTTTGTCACTTACGCTATTTTCTCGTGATTTTTAGATAGCAGGTGCAGGTGAGCATGTTTTGGCATTTAATGTACATAGTTCGGAGTCTCGTAATCTCATACATAGGTTCCTAGTTGTTAGATATCTCTGTTTAGCTTTTAGTTTCCTGTAATTTAATTTGTTTAGATTATTGTGAAATTTGAAGGCATTATAACATTTCATTGTTTTTTTTTTAATGTTATTATTTTTTTCCTATTTTAGTTTCAGTATTAATTTTACACTTACTAGTTTTTGTTTTAGTATTACTATTTTTTCCTATTTGCATTTCAATATTTGAGATCTTCACTATTTCAATATCACTATTTTTGATGTATATTGCTGTAAAAAAATATGAACCATCCTTTTTCTCCTCTTCCACTTCTCGCAGTAGTTAAGGAAAAAAATGTCAAAAAAAAAAAAACTAAATCTTAGCTCCTTTTTTACTACTTGTGGTTGAGGAGAAAAAGAAAAAGGAGACAAAGAAGAAGAAGAAGAGAGAGGGATTGTTGTGTGATCGGCGACAAGTAGGGAAAGAGTATGGTGATGTGCAGGAGGCGGTGGGGGATTGGAGATCGACCAACGGGTTTGGTTCAGGAGGGCTTCCAAGGGTGGAGGCAGTGTGAAGGAGGAGGGTGTCACGACAGGGCGCTATGGCGAGGGGGCGTCAGATCGAAGAGGACTTCCGAGGGTAGAGCCTGTGTAAGAGAGGAGAACTGTGGTGAGAGGACATGGGAGGAGGACGGGTTAGAGAGGAACAGAAGGAGGACAGGGGGGTTGTGGGCTGCAGGCATCGAGAGGGAAGAGAGGGAGGGGAGGAGGACAGGGCATCAGACTGCAGACATCGGGGGCCAACATCAAGGATGGGAGGGCGTCAAGAGGGAGGGCGTGGTTTTTTTCTTTTTTTGTTTTGTTTTGAGGGTAGGGATTTTAATAATTAAGGGAGAGAGATTTTGAATTTTGAATTTTGAAATACAAAATTTTAGTGATTTTTGAAAGTAATTTTTGGTTTTGATCAAAATCAAATCATGGATAATTTTCATGATAGACAAACATGATTAATGACCTTACCATTTAAAAGTAAAGACGTACCTTACTTGATATTAATTCTTTCTCTCTTTCTCTCTCTTTCTCTATATATAGAGAGAGAGAGAAAGGAAGGTAAATTTTCTGATAACATCTGCCTCTATTTAAGATAAGTAGGATTCTGAATCTCTCAACCATTGGATTTGTATCTTATTGTGGATCTAATGGAAAAGATGATTTCTGTAACTATCTCTTTATTTAATTGAATTATTTTAAATTATTATCATTTAAATAGTAGTTATTAAAATGAAGATAGATAGTTAAAGTCTCTCTCTCTCTCTATAAACGTACATGTAAGAAATACACTCTTCATCAGATTAAGCACGTCCGAGGGAAAAAGGTCCCGATAGGTCAGTATGAAAGGATACTTCTTTAAATGATGTAAAGTTTCTTCTCAAATGTCATTGTTAAAAGTAACTGGATAATCAAGTATAGATCCTTTCCTAGTATCTAGATGGCCGCACCTGATAGAGAATAGCATCATGTTTTTTGGCCTCCTTTTTCACGCACAATTATTTCTTCATAATTCAATGAGATTGATAACATAAATTCATGCCTACTTACCTCAGAAGTTAATGTGTAATTGACATCAGTCAGATAGCTGACCATGAAAGTTTACTCAAATTTCTCATTTGGAATACTCCCAATTTCTTCCGTAGCTCCCTGTGGCCACTTTCTCTATCCAATTACATAAGGATGGGAAATAATCACACAATACTTGAACCTGAGCATATGAGACTATTCTGGTGAAACAGGGATACAGGGCTTGCTTGATGCGACAATTTCCCTGTTCATGTTATCTACTGTGAACAAAATTGAAAAAAGACACTTTTGCTTGTACGTGATTATGAAACTTGCCCTTTATAGAGTTCAATATCATTAATTCAATACTGGGAATGAAATAGGGGATTCACAGTATCTAGTGTTCTTTTTTCTTACTTGGCCCCATAATCAATTAATAGGTGTTTAGATACTAAATACTTTTACGAATACCATACATGATGACATACAGAATTTTCAAATTGCCATTTAGAGTATGCAGTCCAGTTATACACACACTCAAAGTTGCAATGAAACAAAAACTTACAAAAGCACAAACCAGTTAATGGATATACATATGCTCTTACAAGATCATGTGCGATGTTATACAAACTTTACACTTTTATACAGTATGCAATCTACTCACATCACATGAACTTACAAAGAGAAACAAAGAGTCTGCAGAAGCCAGAAAATGTTTAGCTTCCATTCTGTTGGAACTAAAAGAAAACTCTGGGAACAACGAGAAATCATGAACTTGAAGAAGATGTTAATTTCAAGAGGTTCGAAACTTTTGTTTAACGTCGAGCCCCTTTAAAGTACTAAATTGAAAAGGAAAGCATCGCCTCCTGTTCAAATAATCAACATCAAATTTAGTCATATTAGCAACATGTCCATGAAATAACAAAATAAATTCAAAATTTTGGTAGACATCTTAAAGAAACTGTAAAACATAACTTTGATCAAAGTGACTTATTTATTAATATGGGCAGGCTTGAAGGATTCTTTTAGACTGAAGTAACTTGACAAAATCAGACAACCAACTCAACCAAAAGTCAACATTATAGGATTAATATCAAAAGTACGGAACAGGTGGTGATGGATATGGAATGATCTCAAGTCATAAAAGATCAGGAAGGATTCCCTAAATTGTTTTTTCAAATATCCCATGCACAAAAAATAGATAGATTTGACGATAGGTTTGGCATTTTACACCTAGCATCACTATTGAAAATCAGTTTAATGAGAGCTGAAGTTAGTTTATTGATTTATCTTTCAGATGATGGATTCTTGTCTGGGGACTGTATGTATTATTGGATATGGTGTCACAACATTAAGTCACAGATCAAACAAAATTTAAGGTACTAAACATTGTTGGATTTTTTTTTTAAACAAACTGTTCTGCAGCCATTGGAATTTGAACCGGCAACCCCCCAATTGTAGTGACAGTCACATACCAAAAGAGCAAACTTTGTTTGGTTTGTTGGGAAGATTTTATTACACCTAAAACTGCCTAGTTCCCAGCATAGTTTTATCAAGTCCATGACCTTATCCTTACCCAATGTTTTCCACGTCTAACAGCAAGTTCTCTGATGCATTCAAAACTGTTTTCTATAAAATTTATTGGAAACATCATTTTCCTGTAAAAGACACATGGAGTATCCAGAAAATTTACTCTTAAAGGTAAAATATGGAAAAACCTACGAGAGAGGTAAATTAAACTGTAGAAAGATAATGGCGAAAATGACTCGAAGAAAATTAAATTATTTAATAGAAGATGCCAGTTTAGTGTACTTCTGAATGTATATAAAAGAGATTTCCATAGAGAGTGGCACACCTCCAAAAGAGAAAAGAATGGAGATCCCTCTTGCTGATTTTGCTTCTTGGTTCTTTGTGCACATATGCAAGATTGAATAGTGTTCAATTTTTCATGTATTTCTCTCAAAAGCTTCATCTGTTGTTCTCTGTTGAATTCTTCATGTTGTGTTATTATTCTGTCCTCAAGTTTCTGAAGTCTCTTTTCAAATTGATTGCCATCAAACCAAGGTGGAGCAGAATCAATTCTGTGACTCCGAACGTGTTGAAGGCCAGCTGGAATAATTTGTTTCCGTGATGCATGCAACTCACACTCACAGCAAGAACATACAATTCCCTTCTTAATCAGATCATCCTTGTATGAATAATCAGTAGCCTCTTTTGATAATGGATTGATCAGCTCAGGCTTGCCATTATCCTCCAGGTCAGGCTTCAAGAAGTACAACTTGTGAAGTTTACTCAGAGTACTAGGATACTGCGGAACTTCAAAAATGTCGTGTGTATTCAAAGAAGGGGTATTATTTCTACATGATGCATTCTCCAAACAAGAGCTACTAGATGCATTCCAATCTGATGAGCTGTTTGGAAATTTGTCTTCACAAAACAAACCAACACCTTTAGTCCCTAGTTCTTCAGCATTTAACTTGCACAACTTATCACTTACTGATAATTTCCTTGGGAAAGACAGGCATCCCTCTGTTGCATTCCAAGAATCTACTGGTATACTGACTTGAGGTTTTTTATTTGCCAAAGCACACTGAACCATGGAAGTTTCTCCTACATTTCTCATACTTGAGGTATCTATGATCTTTTCCTTTATTTCTTCACCTCGTTGAAAGCAATGACTGCAACTTGTATATGAAGAATTATGAGACCCAATTGACAGTCTTCTATGCATCTGTCCAGAGCATTCCTGTGCAATCACTTGCTTCAACTTACCACTGGATTCATCCATACTGTCCATTTGAGAACATAACCCATCAGTTTCCAGGACAGGATGCGAACTATTCCTTCTCACAAGTTCATTACAACCCCTTTCATGGATGAAAGAGTCAGATCCATTTAGGAATTGATTTGCTGAGTTTTTGAACTGACTTGTATTGGTGCTAGAAACAATGCCTGACAGCTTGTCCACATAATCCTGAACCTGGAGCTTCATGGAATCAATCTCCATTTCTTTTTGGTGCAGTAGTTCATCAAAATTCACTAATAACCCTTCAGTGTGACGTGTTTTTTCTTCTGCCAGTCTCTTGTACTGAGAAGCTTCCATCTTTTGTGCTGCCTTCTCTCCTTGAAGGCGTGATATCATGGATAGAGCCTCAGCTGTTGCAGTTGCTGAAGCTTCCCTCTCCTTCTCAAGTTCGGCAAACAGGTTTTCGATGATAAGATGTTGAGCTGTCTTCTCATCTTCTTCCATATACCACATCCACGAATAACCTCTTCTACAATCAACAAAAAAAGAAAATCAATGAATTTCAAATCTGACATTAAAGTTCAAGTAGAAATAGCTAAATAGTGCAGTCAAATTACAAAATACTCAGACTGTGCACATTATCCAATGAGCAGTAAAAATTAATGAAGGCGATTTTCTCATAAAATTGAAACTTGATCAAATATTGAGCAGGAACTACCAAAACTAGAACATATCCTACTGCTAAGTGTTTTCCCCTTCCTCTAATTCTCCAATTTCCCCCCACATATCTGAATGTCATTATTCTTGCACTTATGATCATGTCAAGAAACAAAAAACGACACAATTGGAATGCCAGAATCACGTAAAATCGATCATCTGAAAAGTCTAACCATATCTAACTGGCCTTAGCCTCACGTCCCTAGGATCCATGTAGAATAAAGTGGGGCAAATAATGGCATAGTTTAAGCAGCACATAGGAGGCATTGAAGTAAGAAAAAAAAAGGGTGTCTGGTGAACTAAAACGAGCTGACTTTTAATAGAGAAAGGAGCATAATAGGTGCATATCGTCCTATACTCGAATGCTGGATAACAATAATAAGGCACTTGACAAGAACGAAAGTGAAAATGGTATTCCTAGGGACGTGAGGCTAAGGCCAGTTAGATATTAATTTGGATTCTTGGGGCATATCGTCCTATACTCGAATGCTGAAACAAACAGAAAGTACTCTTCTACAAAACAAGACAAAAAATCGTGGAAGGAGAAAGCTCCAAATACCAGAAAAAGGGCGTTACGATGCTACTGAAGCCATGTACCACCACCACGAAGAGACACGCCATAAAAACTTTCCACGCTTCTCTCCACCTGCGCCAACCAAGACTACTAATTCAAAGCAGAATTCACAACCTGACAACCCCATTTCCGGTGTCTTGCATGCAAAAAATCCGCCGGAACCATCTCTAACAAAACTCACCTCAGCACATTCAGCTTGCTCGAGAAACGTCT
Source organism: Posidonia australis (assembly GCA_024699735.1). NCBI lineage: Eukaryota > Viridiplantae > Streptophyta > Magnoliopsida > Alismatales > Posidoniaceae > Posidonia > Posidonia australis. The sequence goes on from JAMKQA010016844.1 coordinate 6,701, forward strand.
CTCGAACCTCCCCGTCAAACGCTAGACCAAACCCAACCCTCCTGTTCTTCCCATCCCCATCGTTCCCCGGACTGAACAGAGACGTCAACCCCTCTTTCTCCATCTCCTCACTTCTTCCCCTTCCTTTTGCGTGTTAAAAAAGATGGAGAGGAAGAAAAACAACTTTCAAAAGGTCGTTGTGGCTCCGCCCCAACCGCACTGCTCTGGCGCAAACGCATGCGCGGGATCCACCGGCTGCGCAATGGCTGGCTGCCACGTGGCAGAAGACGGCCGGTGGATTTGGAGATGATACTAATGTTGGTGGTCGTGGGCGTCGCCATCATAATGATGATGTTTATTATTTAAGCAAGTAAAAAAGGTTGCTTTTTGGAACTTTTGGTCGGTGTAGAATAAAGTTGATGAATCTAGGTGTCAGTATGGATAATCTCATTCTATGAATCTATCTATGACATGACTCATGGATAAATCTCATTCATGATCCACTTTCCTTTGAATGGAATTATGACTTCATTTCATTTCTTTGTTTATAATATTTCTTGAAAAAATTATTTATTATTATCTTTAATTTTACTTGAAATTTACTTTATTACCTTCTATTTTAAAATTTTACAAATCACTGTCTCAAACTTTTACATGTTAGTCATTTAAGTCATTCTTTCTAATTCCTATCGCCAAGAGCTCATGTCACGTGATTATATTAGTTGGTTTACAAAAGTCAAAGATATTTATTTTGCCCTTGTCTTCTATTCTATTTGTGAAAATCCTAAGAAACCTTTATTTTCTTTTCTCTTCTCTGTTCCATGAAAAAACTCCTTACTTTTATGTCAATCTTGTAGCAATATTTGAATACGTAGAAACGTCACAACGACTTTCAAAGATCTAACCTTTGTGAAGGATTTGTTGGAAGATCGTCCTTTTTTCAATCCTCAAAGAGATTTTATTGGGAATCATCTACTTTGATTTGCGAAGGACTTCTTCCTATGTTGTTCCTCTGCTTTCGTCGTGTTCTTTTGCTTCTTATCGTGCTCTTCCTCTGATCTTCATTTGTGCTCTTTCATTAGGGTTTCCAAAAGAGAGAAGGAAAGAGGGTTTTGACGAACTAGGACATCTATAGATGTATTATATGGGAGGGTAAAATAGTAAAAATAGAAAAAGTAATGGAGTTAAGACTGATCCCGATCGTCACACATCTAATAAATCAAATTTTTTTTATATATAACAATACTACTAAATCCAACTTCCTCCAATAATATTAATAAATTAACAATAAAGCACACCTATTAGGGATCCATGATGTGTGGTTGATTAATGACTCATTTATATGCACTAACAATTAATCTTGCTCTTAACTTGTAGCTGTGAGATACAAAACAAAGTGCACATGAGTGACCATTAAAAAGATCACTTAGTATACACCCACCAAGAAAATATATATCGAAAGCGATATTAGGCAGAGATACAACTCTGTCAAACCACAAGATACAGAATCTCAAAGCTTTGGTGAAACACACAAGCATGTTGTATCACCACTACGTATGAGAACTTACAAAACCAAGACAGACATTATAATATCAATGTCTAAAGTCAAACCATGACAAGACACAATGCACCAAGCACTTATGTATGCCCTACCACAAATAATACAAATATCTATGAGAAAACCAACTCAAAAATCATAACTTTAAAACAGAATGGCACCTCAACATGGATGCTCCTAAAATCCACTGAAAAATCTTTGAAACCAAAGCCAACAAGTAGCATGCATGTTTCACTTAAAACATGCATTTCTTATTACTCTACTGAGTCTAATAAAATCCAGTTCATTGTGCTTCTAAAATATCAAAGCCTCAATGACTGAAATATAGAAAACATGATTCATCTTTTCTTTAAAGCATGCATCTAAAACTTAATATAAAATATGTTGAAAGCTCAACCCAACATAGAGTACTAAGCAATCTTGAGTACCTCAAAACCATGTAGCCAGAACTCATGTACTCACTATGTCGATCAGACAGCCAACAATGTCTGAATGTCTTACATCGCATACAACACACCCCAACAACAAACACCACCTACATACACACATGTTGTGTTAGTCGGGTTTAAGCAACTGATACTGGCCACAAGCAGCCATTGAAACACACTACACTACCACGAACGAGCTACTCTATGAAAGAGCCCCTTCGTCTCAGGTCCTTCCTCTCTCTATGAAGAACCCTCACTACTATCCACTCTAAAACGTCACCAGAAGCGAGGTACATGCATATCACGCTTTGGCCAACAAAACATAGGGTACACGCTATCGATGTCGTTAATACCCTGGCCACCTAGGAAAATCTAGCCCCTGACCCTACCAATACACAAATCTCTACACCTAGACCATTTAGGGGCTTTAACCCTTAACCTTGTTAGCACTCAACTTGGAATCTCAACTTAGGTTTCGCACATGACCTCCTAAAAGTATCAATCATCCTTGGTTTGTCAATACAATCCTCCGACACTCTTGACTCTCGAACGTTAGCCTCAGTTTTATTGGTCCACAGGCCTCAACTTCGATCTCTTGGTCTCTACAAAAAGAAAACAATGGAAATATCTTTCGAAAACATTCTCAATATTTTTTCTCAAATCATTTCGAAAATTATTTTAGAATCAAACCATTTCACAAAACTCATGTGAAATAACAAATCAGGTTAAAACACATAATACCTGAATCACCAACCTTAATTCATAAAAGTGACACCACATGAGTGCAAGTCTTCAAGAATACTTGCATAAGCCTTACTCTCGAGAAAATCTCAGAGAGAACACAAATTCATCCATAAATACCCTACAATATACCTGTACCAGTAAGAAAGTGAAAACTGAGAGAAAAGTGTTAGACATTGCATACCCAACGTTCAACGTTGGACGTTGATGGACTTGAGTCGGACACCCCCAATCAATGCTCCTAAGGTAAAACCTAGTGCACAACAAACATGTAATCCTCCAATCATAAAATGTTGAAGGAACAACATTGAAACATACATACTTAAATGACTTACTCCATACCAGGTAAAACTTCCAATAAAATCTCAACAGAGTACATTAATTTCCCATTCTAGTGTCATTCTTGCAATTACATTCGTTTAAATCTCATAATTTCAACATCAAATCAAAACCTTAACTAGTAATTTGGTTCACTTGCTTTACCTGTACCAAGCATTTTGTTCCACTAATCTCTATAGAAATCAAAAATTCTAGGTCTTCCAATCTTATTTTATCCTCTCGATCATAAAGAGTTGCTAAAAAACCACTAGAGGCGTAAAATGCTAGAATGAATGCTTCTTATATAAGATGCATAAATCCTTGCGTCTAATATTCAAACAATAGATTTTTAAATTAAATTCTTCTTGAAATTGTCATGCACCTGATCATCTCATAAAAGAATCAAATATGACAGGAGGGCGCCTATACTACCACATGTAACCTATTTTCAATCATAGAATCAATTTAAATCACTTCTAATTGGGCATACATCAGAGTGTTGGTCTAGGATGTAAAATGCTAGAATTTATGTGTTTTACATTAAACACAAAGAGGCTCAATAATAATGGAAAGAGTGCCTATAGTACTACAAGCAACATGTATCAAATTTCAAAAAACAATCTATACCATTTCTATAGAAAAACATGCAGATCCTGCATAACAATTACAAGATGTGTCTGTGCGTCCAACATAGGACACATCATCCTCTACGTTCTATACCCATACCACAGGAGTTAATCTACAACTCCTAGACTAAGCATGGATGGTGCCAACAAACTTCATGGTATTGTATTGAATAATAGTATGATTGAACTAGAGCATGCTGCATGCATCACGCATACCAAACTTCACTATTAAAATTTTGAATCCAAAAAGGTGTGTACCTTGCATCACAAGGTAAACACATCTCCACATGGCAAACTTCCACTGCAATCCAGAGTACTAGGAATTCTTCTGAACACTCTTGAAGCATTCTCTAGCCTGACACAATTCTCAACAATTCATGCATCAAGTGAGTGCATGCACCCAAAGATAGAGAAGAAAGAATGGAAGCTCACAACCATGAACTCAACCAAGGCTCACCTTCATCTCCATGTTGTAGTATGCCCTCCAGACAATATCTCCAACCAAGCTCGACATTTGGAGCTGTAGGAGGTAGCCAGAGCTCTGCCTTCATGTCCTCTCCAACATACATGGAAGAAAACACTTTCCTCGTCCCCATGCAAGGCCATGCACCACAATGAAGGATCCAGCTCTCACTCTCCCCTGAAAGTCCCCCCCTGGAAACCCTCTCTCGCACACCAGAGAAGGAGAGAAAGAAAAATAATAGAGTCGATGTTGGATGGACACATATATAGGCAACTGTCACTATCAGAATTTTCGAGAGCTGCACGAGGCATAAATCGCTACATTTCACACGTTTTACATAAAAAACATAAGGGTACGCATTTAACACCACAGAAGTCTAAGACAATGTCTTATTGTCACAGTGACTGGAAGAACTTTAAACTCGTCACAGGTTCCAGATTCGAATCCTAAGACATACATAAAAATTCACCTTCTATCTATCTAAACCGTTAACAAAAAAAAAAAACACCACAGAAGCCTACTAGGTGTTTAAGAAAAAAAACACCTTCTAGTCTAAAACTATTCTAAAAAATCTGGATCGTTACAATCTGTTTTCGAAAAATTTGAGGTAATGATTTGTTGCGTTAGCAAAATGAAATTTAAGTAAAGTTGAAAGTAACAATAAGTAATTTTCTCCCATTCTTTTGGGTGATGGTCATTATTCTTGGGAAATATTTCTTAATGACCCAAGAATTGATTGAAATGCCACTTTGGTGTCTATGATTTAAAAATGATCAAAAAGGTGCTTTAATGTTTAACGAAATTATTGCAAACACCTTGTTTCGACTTAGTTTTTGTCTTTCCAGATTTTCTTTAAATAAATGTTTTTTGTCTTACCAGATTTTCTTTAAATAAATGTTTTTTATCTTATTATTATCATTTTTGCATCATAAAATAAAATAAAATCATGCCTAAATCTAGAAAATCAAAAAAGCCTTGAATTGAAGTGTTACCAAAAAAATGTCAAATTTACACTTAGATCCTTATCAAATTCACAAGCTACACACGACACTTGTTTTAGTATATTAATCCTTTAGTAGACCATGATATGGCACGAGGTCAGTACCATAATACTAACACCTTTTGAAATATAGGCTCAACACTAAACATGTAACACAAACCCCCAGGTCAACCAGCAATCTTGATATTGTCTCGAAGATAGGTAGCTAAAGCTAAAGTCATGAAGAACACTTATCCTAAAACGTAGATCTAAGTCAACACTCTTTCAAGTTAGGTGATTTACATTCTAATTAAATTGTTAAATCCATTTGACAACATCAAAGCTTAATTCGGGTTTCTTAAGCAAAAATAGACCACAAATTATCGTAGATATTTTAAAACAAAAGCATAAAAATAGATACATAATCCTTAATCACAATTAAGAGAATTATTAACTCTTAATCATGATAAATGAAACTCTAATTAAAAGGAATTATCCTAATTTTTTGAGGATAAAACATTAAATTCATAGATTTAGGAATATTTCATAATCTAAATAAATAATAATATTTATTCAATTGATGAAACAAAGTAAGTATTTTTTTTGAAAGATGTGAAAAGAATAAAAAATAATAAAATTTATTATTACATTACTGACGCATGTGCACATGATAAGTGTTTTTTTTTTTTTGGTAAACGGTAATTGATATATATTACACTCGTACAACTACAAAGAAACTTCACCACTAGACCAAGTGACTACAGACTGCACATGATAAGTGTTAGCAGGACATGTTGTGATTTTTGGACAAACCACGATAAAATCAAATAGATATTTACCCAAAAAATAAATAAATTATGTCCTCGTATGCACATGATATGGGTGCGTCGGACAATCAACAGTTCTTGGAAAAAGGACGATTGGTTTGACAATTTTTTAGATTTTTTAATTAATTTTTATTTATTAATCACAATTAACAAGATCTAAGGAAGCTAAAAATCTAAGTTAATCACTGATACTATTGACTTTTTTAACTACAAATAGTGTTCAACTCTTCTTATTTTTTATAACCCAAAGAAGATAGAGAAGGACGTAGTTGTGGAGAAAATTGTTTGAAAGAGAGAGTACTTCTATTAGACTAAATTAATATCTAGGTTCTAGATATTAGTATTTCTCATTGATGGTTGCAATAGAACCTGAAAATTTGAATTTTCACACTTCTCAAGAATAAGATAGGCTCTCTCCAATAAGGATGCACTTCGATTCTGATAAGAACGATGAAATTGTACCTATTGATTCTAGTTATATTAGAAGTTCACAATGAAACTTAACCATACATGTACTTAAAATCGAACTATCAAAAAGCCGATTCAGTCAATTAGATTCTCAGTTTTTAACTTAAATATGTATAAAAGTATGATTCAACAATATAATTTTTTGATATTTAGTATTTAATAGGACATAATTAGATATAAGTGAAATAATTGAAGTTTGAATTCCAATCAAGTTAGTCTATTACAACATAAGATTATATGATACAACAACAAGAAATGTTAAGTTTAATCAGTCCATCATTTTCTACATTGTCTATGTCAAAAATAACATGAGTACAAACATAGAAAGTTTAAATTACTACATGTATCAAATAAATTTGTTTAGCTCGTCTCTCGAAATTTCTTTCTTTTTTGCTTATCTTCATCTAATCTAATAATTGACATTCATACACTATATATATATACATATACATACGTACACACACACATACACACACACACACACACACATATATATAGGTAAATTATCAGAAGAGGTCCGACCTCACTTTTAGAATATAAGGCCCATCATCTACTACACACACATCCGAGCTTGGTACCCTTACTCCTTCGCCTTAAGCATTTCAAGAACGAAATTCCTTTAAAAGGGTTCGAATGTGACGACCCATATTTAAGGCAGTAGTCTTGGTCAGATATTTATGCAGAATTCGGGTATATTTGACGTTGAGGGCTCTAACATCCAGCATTAGACGCATGTAGGGAAACGTCTTACACATGAATTAGTAATTTCTGACTTTCTTGGTACTAGACGTAGAGTGTATCAAATAAATTGGTTCAACTCATCCTTCAAAATTTCGTTCCTTTTTGCTCGTATTCATCTGATTCAACGGTTGACATTCATACACTATATATATATATATATATATATATGAATGAGCCTAAGGCGTCACATTGTATAAATTGAGCCACCATGTTATTTTCATAATCTATAAGTGATATTAAATTTCCAATCGTAGGATATGATTTACATCATATATAAAACAAACATATAAAAAATCAATTGATTTCGAAATTTCAATTATAGGTATCATAGATAAATTAAATTTTCTAAAGAAAAATAAGCCTATGAATAATGAATTTATATGCATATCTTAAAATCCATGCATTAGATGTGAAATCCAAACGATAGATTTGATCAACATTTATCATGATATTTACCTTTTAAAAATCAAGTGATTTTGAAAATTATATATCAAGAAATAATGAATTCATAAAATCACCTTCTTTACTAATTAATATGAAACCGATGATTTTTTGCAGGTTAAATAATTAAATTAGAAGTTTTGGATTGACTTAATTTTTAATCTATAGTCTTTGTAGATAATTTAGATCAATATCTAAGGTTTAGATTTTACGTATAATCAATATATAGTGAAAAATTTAAGAGGCCTAAGAAAAGACTCATTTCAAACAAATGAGCTCTCGAGCTCATTCTAATATTCCCACATATCTATCTATCTATATATATATATAGTATTGATCTATTACATCTTTTCTCAACTCTTTTTTAAATGTGAACCAATTCTAGCCGTCCATCATGTTGTTCATATCATGAGTAAAACAAAAAACGAACTTCTCGGAACCAACCTAGTATTGAATTTCAAATTTTATAATTCATAATTATCATAAATAACTACCCACAACTCGCAAAATTCACATACAACAACAAACAAACCCAAGCCCTCCCCCTCCAAATTCCTCCACACCCTTTGTAGTTTCCTATAGTTCCTTCTCAACTCTCTGTCGCCATCTCCCCTCTCAATCTCTCTACGTAAATCTGTCGTCACTCGCCGCTGCAGCTACAAACCTCCCTACTTAGTTGCAGCACACCATCCACATCCGCTGCTACAGTTACAATCCACTCCCCTTTGATTGCAACAGCTCCCTTGCAAAAGAGAGGAAGAAGAATGACCATCTAATTTTCTTTATTATTTTTTTATTTTTATAATAATTTTTGTTTGTCATGGTGATACTATTGTATTATAGTTTCAATGGCACTATTTCAATTCAGTTTCATAATACTATTACATCATTGTTTCGTAACACCATTCATGTATTGTTATCAGCCCAAGTAAGCTGTGTTGCTCTGGACATCTGTGAAGTTTATTAAGACAATTCTTTTATCAGAAGAGGTGGTCAAGGAAAATAAGGATACACAACAACACACCATTAAATTATATAATAGTATTACATTCATAATAGTAATAGTGAAACGAAACAACACGATAATACAAATAATAATGGTAATACATCATTAAAGTATATAGTAGTATTACATTCATAATAATAATATTGAAACGAAACAATAACATGATAATACAAACAATAATAGTACCATTATATTGTCGTAGTCCAACAAAACAGTAACATGATAAACCAAATCTAATTTACGTGAATGCAACTAGGGAGACGAAACATAGTAAAACGCGTCTCCAGATATTAATGGTAGTTATTTAAATATCTAGATATTAAGCAATCTTGTCGAATGAAAAGGGAAATTTAAAAATGATATCAACCAAGGAGAATGAACTGTTAACGCATGTATAAAGATATTTACAGTAGTTATTTAAAATGCCAAATAATTAAGAAAATTATTTATGAAAATACAACATTTACCTACTATGAATGTGGATTAATAGAAAACCACATCAAATATAAATAAATGGCAAATTTTAAAAAGGGATAAAACAATTACCATATAAAAATACATCAATTCAAAAAATAACTACCATATACAAATTGTATAACACGTCATATAATAATTGTAACTGTATTATTGAAAAAAAAGAAAGTAAAACCACTAAACCAAAAACGATGGTTTTGATAACAACTACCGGATCAACATCCAATGCTTGTGTTGCATTTTTCCTCAAATAAATACATAAATTATATATATATATAATTCAATCTTGCTACATTTTACTTCAAAATACTATTTTGAGGTAAAGTAATTTATAATTATTAGATCTTAATCCTATGATTAGTATGAAAATCATCCATTTATTAATAGTGATTTTTGTGTTTTGGAGGATAATGAGAGAGAGACTATAGTTAATTAATTATTGTTATTGAATAAAGTGTAGCTACGGTAATAATTGGTCTAGCTACCAATGATTTTGGAAATACTAAGAGTTTTACACGTTTTTAAATATGTTGATATTCTCTAATGTTCCTCATGGAAAAAAGTTTTCATTTCATGAGAAAAAGGTTTTTATAGAAAAAAGTTTTTGTTTCATGGAAAAAAGTTTTTAAAAAAAACATCATTTAAGTGATGTTCCCTAACTTATTTCTTCATCTTTTTTTATTGTTATTTTTTTATCTCTTTTCGTTGTTACGTTGTTGTGGATGGATTTTGAGGAGGATTGTTGTAGAATCGTCGAGGTGTCCACTCACTTCGATAATTCTTGTGATCGCCACTTGTCATTTGCTGAAGTCGACTAACAAGACGCTTACAGGAAATGCGGTGGTTGTGCAGGTTCTCAGTTCACTAGATCGATGGCGGAATGTTGCCTAACGACTTCCTCATACTTCGTAATATCCTTTCCTTCAAGACAAATGAAAAATAAACCTAAGTTAATTTTAAGTGTAGTAAATAAAATAAGATGAGACAGCAAATGACATAAACAAACGAATCTAATACTAATCGAGGGTTATCATCACATGCATATGCTATGGAATTATAAAAGTAATGTAAAACTATGAAAGGAAATGGGGTAAGAAATGAAGACTCCTTGTCACCCTTGTGCGCTCCAAGGTGGATGACGGAAGTGGGAACCAACAGACGAAGTTTTGGGATGTGTCTTGCTCTTGAAAATGGTTGGTTTCTCGTGAAATCGATCAGAGTAGGGCTGGAGAGTCTTCCTTGCACAATCTTTCAGAGAGATAGGAAGTACCTTAGGATTTCTCATACTATGTGAAGTTCTCTCTCTCTCTCTCTCTCTCTTGCAATTCTTGGATTCTTTCCTCTAATTCTCGGGCTCGGTCCCTTGTAAATGGGGACTCAAGGGATCTATTTATAAAGCTAAGGCACTGAATCTGAAAATCTGACAAGAAATCTCTTTTAAAAATAAGTCAACTATAGGGTAAGCAATGAGATATATCAAGTCGTCGATGCGACAGGCGACGACAGTGGACATTTCATTTTTAAACTTACGTAGAGAATCATGCTAGATGACAATCAAATATTCCATATCAGCTAGTTACCACCTAGGATTTACCAATTTCTGATCCACGCGGAGAATCATGCTAGATAGGCAAGATATATTTCACATCAGCACGTCGTCGGTGCATATGACGCTTAGATACCAAAGAAGGAAAATTCTGAAAAATTAAGATCATAAAATATCAATTATGAATCCATTACCCAACCTTAATTAAATCAATCCCAAAAATCATACTCATAATAGCAAGATATTTTAAAATCAATCTTCAAATCCAAGATTTACTTAAAATATTAAGTAAGTTTGATTTGCAAATTAGATCAATTAAAAATTACCATAATTCCTCAATTGAAATCATGGACTTATATAAAATATTTTGATTGGTAATTACCTTCATTTTGGATTTTATCTTTATTTTTAGGCATTATTTCCAATTAAAATGTAATAATAATAGAAAATCTCATTTTAATTGTAAAATAAAGATATGATCTTAACTTATTGTCACCTCTTATTTCTATAATTTTCCTAAATTATGTAACATTTACAAATATTTATATGATATATTATATATATTAAGTACCTTAGAAAATGATAGAAATAATATTAGTAATGGAAAAAATCCTGATAAAATTTATACATGTTCCATATATTATGTTGAAGACTATGATGACAAAATATATTGAAGAATCCATGCCAGATATTAGTCGTCGCACTTTTAGGTGTCTTTTTGTAGTCGTCTTTATAAGTGGCGACATGGCGACATATCATGTCGCTACATGAAAAGGCGACTAGACATGTCATCCTCTGAACTGATGCCAGCATGGCCTCATTGTAACTCCAACCTTGTCTTTTATTTTAAATCTGGAAAATGACTCAAAAATCCCTTAAATTATAAAAACAATCATTTAGAACCAAAATACTCAAAACTGCCACTATTTTGAGTAGGATGAGAGTGTTAGCTATGCCACAGCTAGCGACTTACACCGTAAATGTCTAAGGGATTCGAGTGTGCTATTAGTTCAAAAGTGTTAGCTCTGTCACAGCTAACGACCTTGAATCCAATAAATCAAAAATGCTTTTGAAAGTTCAAGGAATAATCTGGGAAATATGTTAAAACTCCTTAGAAATGAGATTTGGAGCACTTCAAAGGTTCCTATCTTTACTAACTCTGGGAAATGCGAAAATGTGATATCTACAGTTGTGATTTTACGATTACATTGTAATTTATTTCTTTCATTTCATTTTTTTTTATTATAACTTGTTTCAATTTTAATATAGTTTAGGAAGACAACAGCTGAAACTACTAAAAAAATGGAAAAAGATGACAAAATGGAGGAAGAGTTATGATACATAAAGAATGATTGATAGTTGTTGTTTCTTCTCTCTTTTTTTGTGTAGTTACTCATTCTTTAAGTTAACGTATGTTTTTTTAATTTTACATATAACTACAGTAAACATAAATATGATCATTTCTAATGAATATCGTTTTTCAATTGAATGAATTTAATTTAGATACACTTTTTCAGTTTTATATTCAAATTCAAAATAATGTATTCAAAGTTATCACTCAACATTCAAGTGAGTAGTTAGGTTTTCAAAAAAAAATTAAAATAACAAAATACACTTACTATTTATGGTAACTGAAACAAAATGCTATTAACGTAAGTTAATGACTTAACTAGTTTTAGTATACAACAAACATAGAGTTAAACAAATCAATCATGACAATTGTTCAATTTTAATAAAACATTCACATCACAAGTTTAGACAATACTATGGAATTAAATGAAATGAACTAACAATAACGGTGCCTCTGTCTTCATACTTTGGAACCTCAATTATGACCTCAATGCATCCTACTTCTTATTGTGGGAAAGACAGAACTTCTATTTGAGGCCACTTATGCATGTTTGGTATTTCTTTATGGGAAAAGATGCTAAGTCAATCACTCTACACAACAAAATGTCAAAGTTTCAATAGATTAAAACAATATTGTATAGACTTTCAAAAAAACTTATTTGGGTGTTGTAAAGTTACTCATTTTGCAACTTCCCAATCTCTTCTATAAACACGAAGGGAATTGCAGTCCCTAAAATCATATTATTTACAAAAAACTATAAAATGAAAACTTTTTTTCCTGAAAAACTTTTTCATTCAGTTGTGGAACATCATTTGAATGATTTTTTTAAACGAAAATATTTTTCCATGAAAAACTTTTTTTTTATGAAACGAAAACTTTTCCCATGAAAAACTCTTTCATTCAATTGCAGAACATCACTTGAATGATGTTTTTTTTAAACGAAAGCCTTAAAACAAAAACTTCTAAAACGAATTTTTTTTCCAAGAAAATCTTTTTTCCATGAAAAACTCTTTCATTTAGTTCCGAAACATCACTTGAATGTCATTATTTTTTAAAAACAAAAACTTTAAAACGAAAACTTTTTCCTACAAACTTTATCAAAACAAAAACCTTCTTGACAAGAAGGCAACTCTAGATATGTGTAATATAAAAAAAATGTGAGATCTTCCTAAGAAGAGGGTGATATTTGGATATTACTGTTTTGTCTATCCGATGTGGTTCTGATTGATGTGGGATCAGAACCACATCGATCAATTGAGACAAAAAAACAAACATACGCCATCAAAAATACAACCAACCAAAACCCAAACATAAAGAGTTATACATATGGATAGCAATACACCCTACATGGAAAGAGAGGAAGCGAGCGAAACTCCCACGAAGGAGAGTGAGATGACACCGTTACTGTGGGATTTTGAGCGAAACTCCCACTGATTTCTAGTATTTTGTATTGCTACTTGTAGTTTGTGGTTTTATATTTTTTTAAGATGTGTGATGGAATGATAAGTGACTAAAATGAAGCCTCATCTATGCGGTATTTTGAGGTCAAATGCACTAGATACCTCCCCTACACATACACACACACACACAAATTATCAAGTGAGGCCTATCCTTATTTTTGTTAGGTAAGGCCTTTTATCATCTATCATTAACAACACATCTTATAATTGAGATTAAATTAAGATTTTAAATTAAAAAAATCACTTATGTTGTAATGGTGATTTTGTGATTTTTCATTTTACCTTCATTTTTTTTAATATCCTTTTTGTATGGCAATATCAATTTTTTATATTCGTAACGTTTTATTTTTTTTATTTTAATTTCTATTTCAATTTCACATTTCTTTGTTTTTGTTTTTGTTTTTGTTTTTGTTTTTGTTTTAGTATTACTATTTTTTACCGTTATAGTTTCAATATTTGGGATCTTTATTATTTCAATATCACTATTTTCAATGTGTATTGCTGTAAAAAAAATCTCTTTCTTCCTCTCTTCCACTCTCATCACAACAATAATTAAAAATCATCTGCTTCATCCAACAAAACATCACTCATTGTAATTGATACAGAACTCAAGAAAAAAGAAAAAAAACCATTTACTTTCTTCAATGAACCATCGGAGGATCACCAGGGGAAAGGGGTTGGATCTGCTCGGTGGGGGAGGAAGATTTCCATAGAGGGGTGGATCTGCACGACGAGGGAGGAGGATCTGCACGACGGGGTGGATCTACACTAAAAGGGAGGAGGATCTGCACAGAAGAGATAGGGTAGGGAGCAGGATTTGTACAGAGGAGGATCTGCATTGAAGCATCTCCAAGGGGGGGATGGGGTGTGACGTTGTATCCCCACCAAGCGACTGTCGATCATACCATTGAGGAGAGGAGGCTAGGGGTACAGACAAGAGGGGAGTGGTAGACATCAGGGGAGAGACCGTTGGGAGTGGCCGACAAAAAAGGAGGGCGACAGGTAGCGACTGGCAGTGGTGGGGGTGGTTGTTGCGCTGTTTCTTTGCGATGGGATAAGGAAGGGTAGTGGAAAGATTTTAATAATGGAGGTGGGAAGAATTTTGAATTTTAAAATGAAAACATTTGATAGTTTTAGAAAGTGATTTGTGATTTTAATTAAAATTAAATCAATAGATGATCTTCATGATGGATAGATATGATTAAGGTCTTATCATCTAAAAGTAAGGACGGACTTTACCTGATATATATATATATATATAATTAAGAACCGTACCTACTAAGAATGGTTCTAAATTTTGAGAATCAAATCGAACCATTAAATAGATTTAAATCAAACAAAACCATAAAAAATGGTTTGATTAAGTTCAGTAACCAGTTCTAACCAAACTGTATGCACTCCCTACTCTCCAAGCCATTTGAGGTCCTGAGTAAGATAGAAATGCAATATTAAGGTGAAGTCTACTCATTTCTTTAGTTGAAATGCTACTTTTCCGATTTCATCTTCTCCTGTTTTAACAAATCATAGCATTCCACATGTTGTCTAAATTTCTCTTCATTTTCAAGTTTCTTAAACTATGCATATCCATAAACATAAAAAAACTTTTCTCAAAATCTTCTATTTCTGAGTGTTTTTACCGATATAAAGATTTTGAAGTTAAACTATTGTTTTTTGGACTTTTTACGTAAAAATATGCTCACATTACATTATTTTACATAAAATCTTCTTAGTTTTCTAATTAGAGATTTTTCCCTTTTTTGTTTACAAGTTGCTACATAACCACCAAATCATGGATGGGGTTCCACTTAGTTTTCATATCACTATCTTAAAAGCTAATGGCATAACAAACAATTTACCTATATGGCCCTATGTGTTTTTATATTATTGTAATTTTAACTGTTTAAATAAACTCATTTTTGTCGTTTTATAAGAAATAAGTAAAAATAGTTGGTAGAGGTTGTCCTTCTCAATAAGCATGGTGCACAAGCAAATCGTTACATTCTCTATTTGTACTTAGCAACTTGAATCTAGTTGTCTTTGATTTTCATAAATCGTACTTTCAAGTGTGTCATGCATATAAGATGGTGTTGGAAAAAGGACTTTGCTACATAATCTAGAGGAAAAACAAGGAAGAAAAAAGACAAGCACACACACAGAAAATCAAAAATTTACGTGGTTCGACATCTTACCTACGTCCATGATCGCATTAGAATTCTTATTCTTCTTTTTTCTCAAGATACATGTTACAAAAGACTGTCTTCTTTTATATAGAAGAGTTCTAGGACACCAGAGTATAGAAAATTACATATATAACCTTGAAAAAAAAATTCTCAAACCTAAAGTTCAGCATAATCGGACTCCACATACTCAACAGATGAGTGGTTTTATCAAGTTTTCACTATTCCAACGTTTTCTGACCGGGTTGATAAGTTTGAGTTTTTCATTACGTTACAAGTGAGATCGTGTAGTGTGACAACCATATTAATCCATAACTCCATTAATTTTAACACATGAGCGGCCATTATGCCCTTATGTTTTTAACTCCTAACACCTCACTCCTCATACCTCCTAAATCTGATTATTTTCCTCTCCAGTCAACTAAACCATCGAAACCCTAGACAATTGGAGATGGGGTACTAGTTGGAGAGGGTGTTCTAGAGGAGCTCACAAAGGAAGCGGTGAGCAATAGTTCTAGAGGAGGAGCTTATTAAGGAAGCGATAACTAACCATTTTGCAGTAGAAGTTCTCGAAGGAAGCAACGACTAGCTACTCGAGAGAGATGGCCTTGACACCATAGACACAGGGATGGAGACAAAATCCATGAGTGACGACAAAATTAATGTTTTTCTATGTATTTTGTACTTAGGATAGGATTTAGGATTAGGACTTTAATAATTTAGGTTTTATTTAATGTTAGTCCATTTTTTTTCTTATACAGCATATTTGATCTATTTTATGAATTATTTGTTGGTACTTAATATGTGTGCATTTATTGGTATGTAGAAAATTGTAGCTACTATGTTGGAAGTTTGGACACCTGAAACCCTTCTTCCAAGATTCTCCTTTGCCCAAAAGGTCCTTAGACTGACATTCAACCTAGAATGATAACGACATGGATGGCAAAGGTGTTGTTGACGAGAGGTGGAGTAGTTGGAATGGCAGGACAAAGGAGAGAGATGGGGAGACTGGAGAGGGGAAATGAGGAAATGAAGGGGCTCACGAGGGAATATTCCCTTATTCCTCTCTGTTGGTTTCTGATATCAAGTGCATTCGGCTATCATGTGTGGAGTCGGTGTGTATTGTGTGGATTGTAAATGATCTTATTAAGAGACATTGTTATTGGTAACCGCGAGCAGCAGAAACATCTCATGTTTTACTTATAGGTCTGTCATAAACTGCTCGTGGAAGTTTCCAGATTTCTTAAAAGATGTCTGAGACCGGACCATGTTGTAAATTTCCAACAGTGGACTCACCAAGTTCCGTGCTTTACCAGCTTATGTGAGAAGTTGACTTACCGTGAGAATCTAACCTTTTATGGAGGGAGTTCCATACGCTACCTTAGGACTTCTGTGTGAGTGAGTTTTAAGCTTCTTGGTGGATTGGTTAACATCTTGTGTCAAGTTTCAATTTTAGTTGTCTACTCCACTTCTACCTGCACCAACAGTTGGTTAGCTTGAAACACATACTGGAAGGTTATTAAAATTGCATTTAGAAGTGATTATTTTCTGTAGTTTATTAGAAATAATCATTTATAAAGAAAAAATTAAATCAAATATACATAAAAAAACGTTAGTTTATTTAAGAAGTCAGCTTTTCTATCATGTATAAAACTCATTAAAAAAACATTAAAACAAAGTTATGGGACATAACTTCTTTTTTAAAACCGTTAGAATTTTTTTCATCTATTTCCTGTATTATCTTCGTTGAAAACACAATTTACACATGCTCTTGTTCTTCTTCTCAATCGTTCTTCTTCTCCGACAATCAATCCCTCTTCAATTCTACCTTTCCCCACTCCCACCACTCTTTCGAGGTTGAGGTCTCCGTCAAAAGCATCCTTCTTCTTCTTCTGAGATGCTCTTCTTCTTCCTCTTCGTCAGAGAAGAAGAGAAGGGGGCAAACAAGGTGGTGGAGGATAGATGAGGGCAAACGAGGAGGAAGAGGAGAGATAAGGACCGAGGTGGAGAAGAGATGGGGGTGGAGAAGAAGAAGAAGAAGAGAGGGATGCCCAAGGAAGAGGAGAGATGGAGATGGAGAAGAAGAAGAAGAGGAGAAGGAGGAGAAGAAGAAAGAGGATGAAGAGAAGGAAATTTTCAGTTGTCTTATGCCAATGCTTGTTGTTCTCGCTCACCCCCCACCTCCACGCCTATCGCATGTGCCGCCTCTACCTTTAGAAACTGCTGGTCTTCTAGTGTCAAGCAGTCGAGATTGGAGAGCAACATAAAGCAAAAGTCGAACTCAGAGACAATCTCTCTTCCTCTGTCGTCGTCATAATCGTCGCTCATTGGATCGAAACCACCATCTTGCTCACAATTTTATAAATATGATTATTCATCTATCTCATAAGCTGTCTGCAGTAAAAAAAAAAAACATAAGTTGGCTTTAAAAAAAATACTAGAAACAAAAAATCATTATCAAACACTATTTAAAACTAAAGCCAATCTATTCATGATGAGGGTATACATCATTGCTGACAGAGGGATTGAGCTTCAGCTTTTGACTTTGGAATTGTAGCATTTTTCAAAACATTAGAATTTAAGGTTGCTTTCTCTTGATAAGATCAGCTCAGAATCTGCTTTCTATGAAAAAATGGTTATGTGAATTATTTTTTAGAAAAGTACTTACTTCTGCAAAACAATTAGACCACATAAAAGATATTTTTGAAGCATACCAAAACGATTATATTATGTTAGACTGAAAATGATTTCAAGATGCAGAAATGCAACCAAACAAGTCATTGTTGTACTTTCTTAGGACTAAAGCAAACAAGTGATGATAAGATGCACTCCAGATGACCTCTATATCTCGTAGACAAGAAGCAAAATTCTTTGCAACCATCAATGAAGAACTAACGGAAACTATAGAGTTGTTTCAAAAGGGGGGAAATACAGATATACCATTCAAAACAATTAAAAATAAAGATTTCTTATTGTAAATTTTAAAAGTTCCCATTGAATTAGTTTTTGAGTTAAACTTAACAGAATATTCCTTGACACTATTAACTTTTGAATCTTTTGCCCATTTATACCCTAATCTCCATCCCTTCTAAGTTGGTGACAACCTTGTTTTGGATCCGTGGATGAGAATTGATTCTCTTCTACAATTACCATCATGGATGTTACCTCATCGACTTCTGCTTCCCTTCCTCACCTCCTCCCTCCTCATCCGATATCGTTTCCATTACCAAGAAACAAAAGTACATCCATCTAGGAGAGAAGAACCAACAAAGGGACTACCTTTCCGATGTCTCTGTGTAGGCACGTCTACAATCCCCAACAGACCATTAGTCAGATGGTGGCGAAATAATACTTTAGGATTTAGGGTGAAAGTGATGAAGAAGTTACGTTAGTCTTTTCATACACTTTAGTTGACTTTTTAACTAATCCAAGTTAGTTTTTAACCCATGGTATAATGGAGACAGTATATGTGCATAAAAAAGAGAATCCAATGATATACTTGAACTTTCAAAACTTACAATGACAAATAACTGTTTTGGATGGTATACCTGTATTTCTCTCATTTCAAAAGTGTAGATAAATGCAAAGTAGCTCTTGACCAATTGAGAGAAGGAAGAAAGGATAAAATATAATACTGACTCAAACTGATGATAAGTAAATAACTTTTTGCAAAAATATACAAAGCGTGGCTTTTTATTATCGTTCATCTGAATTTGATAAGCCCTCTCATGTAATGACTGCACACCTATCCGAATTTGATATTGTTCATCTAAAGCAGGAACAAGAGCATTGCAGATCTACCCGTAATGGTTTTGATCCAAAACTGCTTGACTGATCTATGGGAGCCAATTTCTCCTGAGATCAGTTTAATCGATATTTATGCACAATAGTTGTACATGATAAATTATTATATACAAAGTTTTCAATGTAAAATATGCAGCTCAAAATAAGAAACCAGAGTACTGAGAACAGATAAGCTTCCACTGCGGCTGCTAGTACTGTCAGAAGAAATCCTATGAACGGAGAAATTGAGAACATGCCAGCTTTAAACTCCAAGATGTTCAAAACTTTTAATTGACTCGAACCACTATGAATGTTATTAAATTGAAAATGACAGCATCGCCTGTTAATGAAACAGATATCGATTACAATGAAGCTTTGTGCCACCACAGAAGAAACAATAACCAATCTGCTGCCATAAACTTCTTTGGACAAACAAAGTCTCATGTATAACTTCAAAATATAACTATTTCTACAGATAAAAGATATGAGAGTATATGAATACACGTGCACTTTTTTAACTGCCTAATTGAAATATTAATAAAAGACAAGATCCTGATTGGTACCAGTATGCTAAATCTCATTCTATATCCACATTCACTCCAAGAAAGGTATTAATATCATACACCAATTTTGCACATTAAAGAATATGCAGATAGTCTAACAGCCCAATTAGTTTGTACAATAGGCACTCTATTTTGCACATTTTTGTTATTTATTTTTATTAATCTTATGGACTGATTCATCATATTACAATGTTCATGTGGTGAAAATCTCACTGCAATCCAATTATCATTACCCCTTCATGTAAAGTAACAAGTTTTAGAATATTTCGTTAAAAGCTAAATATATTAATAAATGGCAAAAGAACTCCAAGAATGTGAACCAGAGTATGTTGTAAACCAAGACGTGCATTAAATGATAGTGTCTTTAGCTTTTAATTTTGATAATAATAAAAACATGAAATGAGGGTGCCTACAATTAACATCGTTAGGTCACCTACAACCCCATTTTTTGATAAATTACACAGATATTTATACTAGTACTAGCATATGAATATATGATGCTAAATATAATTACAACACAAGAAAACTCAGAAAAGTGACTGCAGACTGCCATCTACTCCAATCAATTGTTATCATATGCAACAATAGTATCTATGTGGTATTAGTGAAGTTTAACCATTAGTTGTTAACCACTACACTAAAACCAATTAGCGATAATGAGTGCATGATTTATTATATTTAACACCCTCCAGGCTGATAAGCCTCTAACCCTCTGACATGAAGGTGATGCATGACTAGAATGTGCAAACACATGATGGAACAAATGTGACAGGAAATATGCCAAGAAAATGCCTATTAATGTGTCACAAAGGAGACTCAAAGCTGGGTGAGGCTCCTTGGCTCTAGTATTATGTTAACCACGACACTAAAACCAAATGGTGATAATGAGTGCATGATTTCTTATGCTTAACATTAGTCACATGTACTTAATGCCCTTGTTTCTTTACCTACAACAACGATAAAGTAAGTCCATTGTTGATCTCTAGCAACCTTAAGCTACTGTCATTGGTAATTTATTTGTATTCTTATCAAACCTACAGTGATGACAATTAAGTCATTAGTGGCTCCCACATAGGTATAACCAACGTAAGACTCATGTTCACCATTATATATCTGGTTTTTAACTAATGCTTCACTGTAATATGAATAAACGGTAATAAGCTAAAAACTACAAAAGTTTTGCAAGGATAAAATTTCTACAGATCTTCTCCATAGACAGTTTCACCAATTATATGCAGCTATTGCAGAAGCTTAAGAAACAAAAATTGGAATAAGAAAACCGATTACAGGGGAAATTAAAACCAAAACCTTTTGAAAGGAAATAAGTGCAGAGATGGTCATACCTCCATAAGAGATATAAACGAAGATGTTTCTTGGGGATTGGCCTTATTGGACTTTCGGTCATTTATGTTAGACTGTGTGCTTTTTAATTGCTGATTTATCTCTCTCAATAAATTCATCAGCCCTTGTCTTTCAAAGTCATGGTTAATCGTTATTCTATCCTCAAGTTTCTGCAGACGATTCCCAATTTGTTCAACATCAACCAAAGGTTGAACGGAGTAAGCTCTTTGGCTTCTAACATGTTGAATATCAGGAATAAATTCTTTACTGGGTGTGTTCAATCTACCCCCTTGCTGAGAACACAGAATTCCCTTCTTTAGGCACTTACTTCCTAAATCAGACTTCAGTGATCCCAGTTTTGGACGTTCAAGGACACCATAATATTGTGGGACTTCGAAAACATCATGTGTATCGATAAAACTGGTAGTATTAGCACTTTCAGAGTCAGTTTGTGTAAAGTCATAAGGATTATCACTTGCGAAATTACACCCAAGTATGGTTTCTTCTCCAACACTTGTATAATGTGATGAATATATGGCCTTTTCCTTTATTTCCTCAATCTGCTCAAAGCAACAAGCACAATTTTCATTTGTGGATTTCTCGGATATTGACAATTTTGTTCGTAATGTCGCAGGATTTTCAGGAGCAACCGACTGATTCAACTTATTCTTGGATTCGTCAATGAATCTTGGGGTTGAGTACGCTGATCGGGCCAAAGATATTTCTTTGTCAATGCTATCTATCTGAGAGCATAACTCCTTTAGTTTCATAACAGGAACAGAACTGTTCCTTCTCACATGACCAGTGGAGCTCTTCTCATGCGATAAAGAACCAGGACCTTTCATAAACTGATTTGCTGAACTGTTCACTTTGCTAGTATTGTCCTCTGAAACATTGCCTGACAACTGCAACTTATCTACATAATCCCGAACATTAAACTTCAGGGAGGCAACTTCCATCTCTTTCTGGTACAATAGTTCTTCAATAATCACTAATGACTCTTCAGCATGATGCATCCGTTCTTCTGCCATTCTCTTGTACTGACAGGCTTCCATCTTTTCAGTTGCCTTTTCTTCTTGAAGTCTCAATATCATGGATAAAGCCTCAGTTGCTGCAGTTGCTGAAGCTTCCCTTTCCTCTTCAAGTTCAGCTTGAAGCTTATGCATAATGAGGCTTTGGTGTTTAAGTGCTTCTCTTAAGGTTGCTACTTCATCTTTTTCATCCATTGCAAAAAAAAAAACAGCCTGACGTACAAACACCAATATATAGTGTGAAAACTTTCAGATAAACAAAATGTTGATGGATTAAATGTGAGATAGTATTTATTATCATTTTAATAAACCGTCGGTACTACTAAGTAGGCAATTGAATTTGGAACATGTGAAAAAACAACTGGTATAAAAAATAATTACAACATCTACCAAAATAGTATGAAAAAATATTTTTTCACTTATGCATGTGAATTTCTTTCTGTCAAACCGTCTCGTGTCATTTAGACAAAAGAAAAATCTCCAGGATGTCTCAAACTCATCCTAGCTAAATCTAGGATATATGTCAACAAGGCTTGTGAGAACTAGAAACATGAAGTATGGAAGTTTATTAATTTAAGTCTTATACCATCTAACTTGCAATCAAGGATCAAAATGCCTAGTTATGTGAGTCCAAATTTGAAGACTTCCCTGAGAAGGCACAAGAATTTAGCAAAAAATTGCCATAATTAAGACACCCACAGGCATAGCCATCACAGTCAACAAAGAATGTCTGTCATGAACTTAGTACCAAGGTAACTACGTAAGCCCCATGGAAGGTAGGTTGATAAAATATAGCAACTATTCTAATTTAAAATACAAAAAGGAAATGAAAAAAAATTACAACCAATAACGTCTTTTTCTACCATAGTTACACATTGCATATTATTTGCTTAAAAAAATTATAATTTTGTTTCAGCATTCTGTGTTGTTCTTTACTAGAACAAAGCAGCGACTCATAGCAGGTATATGAGTTGAACTAGTAGAGAAGTGAAATAAACCAAGAAAATGGTCAATCGTGTCTTATTTCTTGTGGAAATCATATATCATTCGTAGAAGGCTGTGTGATAATCATGAAAAAGTGTTGATTAGAGCATAAGATGTATTTTGACATGCAAAACTGAATGCCTTTCTAATAAGGACACAAGCTGGTTCGACAACAAGCAGGCGAGTAACTCAGAGGCTAAATAACATTCTGGCAAAGATCTAGGTTACAAGGAGAGAAATTCCAAACAGGCACACAAATTAGAATTGATCTGTTTATTATGTTGATTATTTACACTACAGAAACTTAAGGCTTTAAATGAAGAAAATCTTAACAGATTGTAGGCTTATGCTAGTGAGCTGATTAGCTGAAGAACGAGAACAAAGGGCAATGCACTCTTTACCTTGAAATCAACGATACTCCGAAAGGTCCCAGCCAAGGTCTTTGCAATTTTATTATTTTATTCAAGATTGTTATGGAAGATAATAATCACATTAACTGAAAATAAGGCAGATTTTAGCAACTAAACCTGAGAGCTCAAACTTCTAATACCTTCTCACAACCGAAATAAAAATAAAAAAACGCCATCATATGATCAAAACCACAGCGGAACGATTTCTTTACATGTGCAAGGAAGAGAGGAAGCAATAGCTAGTTACCACTCAAATCAGCGCCGAATCTACCAGATCGAGAAGCCTAAATTCCCAACTGCTCTCCCTTCAAATCTTTTCTTAGACCTGCAATACCAAAAAAATCAAACAATCAGGGCAATTCGGCATAAACCCAAGAACCAAAAAAAACTGTTAAGCACAATATATTGCAAACCTAACCAAAACAACAAACGCCCACAATCTAAATTCCATCAAACATGCAACTACCAATTGAGCTGAAACACCAAAATCAAACAACATCAACTCACCTTCCTCTCTCTCTCTCTCTCTCTCTCTCTCTTCGGACCAAAAGCCAAGACCAATCCAGCCCTCTAACGATATTGCTATATTTGCCCGCCCGCTGCCTTCGCTCCTCATCATTTCTCCTTGTTTTCTCGTGTCCGAGACAACCGCTGTCCTTCCCGTTCTGCATGATCAAATCACGGCTGTCTCTTCGCTGTAAGAAATCCCCGAGAAGGTCGTTGGTTCCACCGCGACGACGGGCGTTACGCTCGCAAAATTCTGCTGGAGATGCAGGGTGGCATCCGACGGTTCTGCAATCGCCATAGCCTACGTGGCGCCTTGTAGACCGTCGGTTTTGGAAAGGGGGAAGGGATAGCGCACGTGACGCGCTGGGGCTTTCTCAGATTCATTAGGTTAATTTTCATATGAACCCTCAAGGTTTATCCTAGTTTTAAAAACCTCTTGACATTTAAAATTATTTGGCACTAATTTTAAATACTCTAGTCATTAGTTTTCTAGCTAATATGTTAATTTGAGTAGAAAAATGTTAAATTATCCCTAAATTCTTTTTCAAATACCTGCTACTCACTTTTTTGTTAATTACCATTGAATTCTTCATTTTTGTTTAAAATAAATATTCTTAAGAAAAGAAGATAAAGAAGGGATGAAAGAAAGAACATATGAGATATACTTGGTGAGCAAGGGTTATTTTGGCTTGACATTTCATATGATCTAGATTGTTGCCTAAGCAAAACTAATGCCTCCCTCCTATTTCTTTTATTTTCATTCCCCCTGATACCAACCTGCGAATCATCTGCATTTACGTAGGTCATTTATCATTGTCAGTGTTCCTTTAGATTGTGTTAAACACAAGGATATGTACTAAAAATATTTTTTCAATGAAAAATGTCAATTAACACTTGGAATGGTACGCTTGCGGAAACAAAGTATTTAAACCTCTCGATGATAATGTTATGATAGATTACACTAATAAAATAATAGTTCAATTTTCCTGCCTTTTCACAAGATCTATGGTTCCTTTGTTGCTTTTGATGACAAATTGAGGATTCTGTAGTGAGATCGATTCCGTTTGAACCAAGTTACAATTTTCTACGGTCTATAGGGTTTGTCAATCCTGATTTATCGTCTATTCGGATAAAAGGCCAGTATTTCTTTGTGGGGGGGGGGGGGGGGGGGG
>JAMKQA010016845.1:0-40568 GCA_024699735.1 Posidonia australis
TGCTCGTGTGGAAAGCTCGCTACGTAGTGGCAGTTTCCCCGCACTTACTGCATTCGCCAAGCAGGCTACATCACCCACTTCTGCCCAGGGAGCAAGCAACAGCAGCAACAACCATAATAGCGTGAGCAGCAACCCCAACAAAAGGAGAGAGCCTTCCTGGAACGCCATTGCATACATCGAGTCCCCAGCTGCGCCTGTCAATGCGAGACATCCAGCTCAGCAGCAGTTAGGTTGTACACCCATGTGTAGAGCATCACACACTTCCCACATCACCACCACCGTCGAGCCAGTATACCCCGTCGTATCGGCAAGGACCGTACCAAGGACAAGCACGACCACAACGCCCAACGCACCATTTCACGTCGTTGGCCGAGCCCTTAAGTGTTGTCCTTCCTAAGGTACAGTCACTCTTGAAGTTTCCAGGGATTCGCCCACCACCGCATCCGTTGCCGGGGTGGTATAAAGCGGATCTATTCTGCAATTTCCATCGCATCGCGGGGCATGCGACAGATAATTGCCTCTCACTCCAGGATGCTATTCAAGACTTGATCAACCGCAAGACCATTGTCATACACACCCAGCAGGAGGAGTCTGAACCCACACAAGCACAAGCATCTGCATCCGTCCCTGTCCCCTCTAGTATTGTTAGCCAGTCTCTCCCAGAGCATGGCCATCCAGGCGCACGAGGAACCTCTGGAATCCACGCTATCTTTCCCATCTGATCCAACTTTACTGCGTTAGATCCCTTAGATTTGATCCATGATTCTTTTGCTCTATTCCCACTAGCCCTGTACCGCTCCTTTCTCGAGGGTTCGATCTTCGAAAACTTCAAGAGTGACTCTTGGGAGGACAACACGCCATTTCACCAGGGACCTTCCTCGTGCGTAATAGGAATCCTTACCCATCCTCTGGTTAGCAGACATCTAGCCTTCCCATCTGCATCTCATGTGTTCAACCTTTTGTGGTTTTCCTCGTCTTTCCCTTAAAAGACTAGGTAGCGACTCCTTTTCTTTTATCATATCCTTGCGCTTTCGCCATCTTGGCATGGCTGTGATCCCCTTCCCCCTCCTCCGGGTCGACATGGTCACAGTTAGCATCAGCTTCGCATCAGCCTTTAGCGTCGGCTCTTACATTTGCATCGTGCATTGGCATCACACATCCCTAGCATTTAGATTAGCAGTTGCACGCATTTTGCATTTGCATTTGGTAACAAGTCATGACTTTCGGTGCATCCGTCGGATAAGTGACTTACTGCCTACAGCAAACACCATCCTTCTGTAACCTCAAAATGGGGGTATCTTGTCAACCCTGAGCATCAGTCTTGGTCCCTTTCATCCCTCGACCTCGCTCAGGGAGGGGCATCTATAGACACCTCAATTTTGAGGTGACTCATAGATGAATTTTCCGGATGTTGTTTTGGATGTGGCAAACCTAATCCCATTAGCTAAACCGACCACAAGCTTACAGCAGGCTTATAGCACAATTCGAAATCCAAACAGGTAGGGGAGAGCACCAAGTTAGAGCACCTGTTTGGAGCACCGAGTAGGAGCACTACAGTGGCACACCTGGCTGGAGCATCAGACAGGCGCATCGATCTGGCGCACCAAGCTGGCGCGCAACCACTTCTCAGGCTGCTGACTGCTCGCTTTCCACCTCCCATGTCTGTAACCTTCACCAGCGAATATGCCATTGAATCTACGTCAGGCTCTTCGTTTACGAGGCTGCCTGCATTCCATGGGGGTTACCCTTGAGAATTCCTATATAAGGACCCTCATAGGTAGCCATTTGGGGACGTTAGAAAAATCTTGATCAAGCAATCCAGGTCCAAGAGAGATCTAGTGCAAGCTATCTACTGATCTCTGCAACCCAATCTCATTTTTCTCAAGTATTTCCTTGTATTCTGAAGCATTTCCAGCCCTTCCAAAGCTACAATGATTTTATCATCTTTGGTCTTTCAAGAAGGAACACCTTGGACAAGGTAGGTCCACCATCCATCCTTTTATTTTTACTTAATTCCTGGACCAGATAAACATGCCATGCATTCACATATAATCCAAGTTTTCCTTGCTGTTTACATAAGAATTTCTTGATGAGATGGTTGCTCCATGTATAAGCAATTCCCATGTGTAAAATCTGTATCAAGAAATCTGCATTATGTTATGCCTGTAAACTAATCTTTCCTCTTTATTTCTTTACATAAGGTACCACGATTCATGCTCATGTAAGCTAAGAAATATGCAGCAGATTTGTCTTTTTTATGTATTCATCATATGCATATGGTTGCAAGGTTCACTCATCCATCTCATATGCATTAGAATCTCATGCAAGTATTTTCAGCCATAAACCCATGATTTATTATGATTCAGACGTATATAATGAAAGATTACCATTTGTTTGTATCTTATCATATCTCAGCTTTTATCGCCTACATCACTAGTTCAATCAATTAAATCATTTATCTCTGAATCTGGATCAGACTGTAGACTGATTCAGATTTTCTGGGGAGTACCATTCTGGAGCACAACCTGCCGCACCAGAGTGGCGCATCTGACCAGAGCACCACTCTGGTGCACCATGCTGGTGCACCAGACTGGTCAGAGAGCAAATCACCTTGTTTGCATATCAGTCTGCATTGTTTCTCGGAGGAATTTGATTCTGCTTTTCCTGGTGTTGATTCTTGGATATCATATGTCCTTGCCTGTATGCTTTCATCTTGAGGTGATACTATTTTAAGACCTTTTTGCAGTATGTATATTCAGTCCATGGTTAAATTCTGGTAGGTTGATTGCCCCTTTACTATTATATGGAGAATCTTATGCATCAGCCCATGATCCAGGTGACATGGCTGAACCTTGTTGCTTTCATTTAGCATGAGTAAGATGTGATCTTGTGTGAGGCTTGCAGCCCTTGAGCACAAGGTCTATATATCTTCTCATGCTTTGCTTTTTCTATCGTGTTTTCCGAGTTTGCAAAGGATTTTGCATCACACAATTTTCTGAAATGCATGTATATGTGACATTGCACTGCATAGATTTCTGTATTTTCTTTGACACATCTTTCCGGCCCACACAGGAGCACATAGGGGGCGCACCAGACTGGAGCACCAGTCTGGCGCACCTAACAGGCGCATCAGCCTATTTTCTATAGCACACAACAACTTTTCACAAGGTTTTTAGCATATTTTCTTGTTTTGATTTACTTCTGGATTTTATCTGGTTTTCTTCCTTGATATATCAGGAAGACCTGACTCTGTTTTCAACCCATTCCATGCATATTAGATCACATTTGGCATATAGTAAAGCAAGGATGAAAATCACTCGATGTTGTTAGATCTTTTGATCATAACCACGCATTATCCTTGCACTGGGGCTTGACCCATTACTCGAGTGACATTTCTGAGCATTAGGACACACCCCACATCCCATACACCCTTATTTAGCATAAGACACCACTCACTTAGCATGGCATGGCATATCGCCCTCGGTCGTACATAAAAGGCTGAAAAGCCGACATTTCATAAGCAAACGAGAAACCTATAGAAAGACCGATTTATCGGGCGTACGAGGGTGCCTAATACCTTTCTCGTACGTAACAGGGATCCTTGCTCATTTTTTGGTTTATGACCTGCTTTCTATTGGCTTATTTGCATGATTTATATGGTTTTCCTCGTCTTCCATTTTAATAGACTAGGTGGCGACTCCTGCATTTTTATTTTATTTTTGCCGTGACTTTACTGATCCTCGCGTATTTGGTCCTTTGCGCTAAGGTCGAGGCTGTCGCCGGCATGATTACAACAACATGTCAAATCAACACGTAAAACCAATTACATTTAACATTAATGGAAATTTCAATCATAAGGTCCAAGTGCTTGATTCGGCATACTAAAATTCACAAGTATGCCGAAATCCCTTGAAATCTGCTATGAATACAGGAGCCTGATTCGACACGTCGAAGGATTATGGAGTGCAAAAATTCCCTGATCCGGCATACTGAAACATTTTAGCATACCGAACTAGATGATTTTTCTATACTTCTCTGTTTGCCCCAACTCACATTTGCTATAATGAGAGTCGGCGGCGGATCCATTTCTGATGAACCACAAACCACACAAAATCCACCATATGTAGTGCTCTAAGTCAGCTACCATTTGAAACAAATTTCAACAAAAACATAGAATATGGCTTGTGCAATAAAATCACAAAGGCAAGGAGCTCATTTAACAACATTGTAACACATATGAAAAATCCACAAAAATTCACCATAAATCGCATAAAATGGCATGATCCACCCACTTGCATTCAATCCAACTAATCCACACCATTTCTATCATTTTTCATGATTTTATCATAATTTATCATGATTTTTATCATTAACTCACAAAACACATAAAAGAGGGGAAAGGTGGGACACGTACCCAATTGCAGCCTTCGACGACCCACACAAGACCTCGTCGAGTTCCTCCCTCTTCCCGACGATCTTTGGGCCTCCTCGACCATCGACAAGTTCCAACGGCACCACCTCTCCCCCTTCCGACCCTCGGCCCTCTCTGGTTCTCTCCTCTCTCTCTCGACTCCTCTGATTTCTGTTTCTCTTCCTCTGGCTTGCACCCATGGTGCCATCACCACCTCCCCTCTTTATCTCCCCTTCCCCACTTGTCACCTTGCTAATTCTACTGGCTGCCCTAGCCTTCACTAGGCCTGCCGTGAAGAGATGGGACGAGCAGGCTACGTATAGAGGGACTCGTGAAGGGGAGGGCACTGTGCTCCTTTTGACCAAGGCTCAACCTAGGTCCCACATGCACACGGGAGACACAACGAGTCAGAAAGCCGCTCAAATAAGGGAAACCAATATGACACAGCCGCACTGTAACATTTGGGGTCATTCTAGGCCCATGTGTAGTGTTTTTTCTCTCGAAAATTAGTTTCTGCTTGTATAGTACCTTTGATGCTGTGATGTGAGTCCAATCAGGATGACTGAGAGTAGATCACGTGTGTTTGTGAATGTAATTATTAGATAATTCTAGTAACTTATGGTTGTCTCCCTCCCTGAATCCCTGTTTTCTTTATAAAATACTTGTGGATTATCCTTAGTTTATTGGATTGTGATCAATTTGGCGTGTTATGGCCCGTGAGTGTGTGGGTCAAAAAAGGGAAATAATGCCAAAATGTCATTATGCCACCCGTGACTCCTAACTTTAGATTTATTTTATAAAAAGATGTGCCCAAGATATTTCTTCTTTCTTTCATGATTCCAATGCAAAATGTGCGTGAAAATTGCGAAAGGTGTTGGGGCATGAGTTATATGAGGAGGGAGTGGCGTAATGTCAGGGATAGAGAGAAAAAAAAAGGAGTGGAAGAGAGGACAAGGCTCGAGAGAGGTGAAACAAGGAAAGAAAGAAAGAAAGAAAGAAGGAAAGGGGGAGGGTGTTGATTTTGTTGCTGGTTCGTGGTTGAGGAGAGAAGAAAACCAAGAAAAATTAGTGAAGAAAAAAGAAGAAAAAGAGGAGGAGAAAAGGGAAGAAGAAGGAGGAAAGGAAGAAAAGGTACATGTTCTACCCCTTCTTTTCCTCTTATTTAAGTTTGATTTTGATCCAAACTTGTTGCTTGAGTGAATCTTGATGTGTGGGGGGAGTGTTGAAATTTTTAGGTATTTTTCCATGAATTTATCAGTATTTTTCTTGGAAATGGTCACTATTGAGCCCTTTTTGAGCTTTCTTGCTTTAATTTTGTAAATCTAGAGTTGTGGATGTTGGATTTGTGTGGTTTTTGTTCCATGTGTTAGTACACTTAAAAATCTTCATTTTGGTATATTATTTGCATGTTTTCATGGCCTGTGGAGGAATCCGTGGGGTTCGCAAGTTCAACAACCCAACTGAGCTTTTCTACTCTATTTTTCTAAACCTAAGGCGAAACTTAGTGGCGATTTTTGCTGGCAAGATTTGCTGGTGAGTCAAGCCAGCAAGTCTAGTGCATGTGGGGCGCCCAGCCAGTGTGGGGCCATGTCTGAGTGTTGGCCAGATCAGTTTTGATGGGTTCATTAAGTGTTTGTTGATCTAAAATGCTATTTTGAATTTTACAAAGGTTTTTATGGTAAGAAATTGTTTGAAAATGATTTTGAAAATACTGCATATGTTTTGGAAAAGATTTCCGTGCTATTTTGGTAGGAGCCACAATGGCTGTGAATCGCACTAGTGGACCAGGGACGACTAATACTCCTGGAAGACCAGTTGCGAGTTCGAGGTTGTGGTTGTCGAGTGGTAGGAGTCACAACCATCGAACTGTACTGACGGACTAGGGACGACTGAAACCTCTGGAGGATCAGTTACAGGTCCAGGGTTGTGATTGCTAAGTGGTAGGGCCCTGATTGGAGATCAGGTAGCCTGAGTTAAGGACGTCGAGAGGACGTACCCTGTGTTTGTCTTAGAGTGGATGCTTGGAGGGTTCCTAGAGAGAGGAAACCAGGACAGATGAGCTCTTACACAGGGTGGCTTGTCTGTGACAATGCAGTGTACTTCGATGGCTGCTTGTTGGCTGGTCGGTCGCTGATGGCCACAGTGACACGACAGGTTTCCTCGCTGGGTGTGTGTGTTGTGGTTTCCTACGTCGGATGCAGACTTTCTGGCTTGGGTCCAGAGAGACCTTGGTTTCGAAACGGGGTTTTGTAGTAGTTTTTTGGACTTGGGATGGCATAAAGTAGCCATTCCAAGGATGCATAATGATTTTCAAAGTATGCACGAACTTTAAAAAGGAATGTGGAAAAAGAGTTTTAAAGGCATGATTAAAAAGAAAAGTGTATTTCCTTGCTATAAAGTTTTGTAGCTTTTGGTTCTTGTAGACTTTTGGTTTTGTGACTGCTGAGAAGGCAGTGGAGTGGTTTTGGGAGCTGATGGTCAACGGCTCTAATGTTCGTTTTGTTGTTTTGATTTTTGGGTAGGTGTGTATTAGGTGACAAGTGATTGTCACTCATGTGTGTTTGTATTTGTGTTCTTTCAGGTGCAATGTATAAGGTTGCAATCCAGTTCACTAGTGCAAATAGTTGGAGCCATGAGCCGCACACCACAGGTTCTGGGTAGGAATAGATTTTTATTTGATTGAAAATTTTTCGGTTAATAATTATTTATTTAGTTTCCTGTTAGTTTGACAGTTTGTTACTTGTTTTTGATAATTAATTGCTAGTTAATTGACTTTGAATAGTTGGATGCTGGTGTGGTGTCGAGGCGTCACACACACGAGAGAGAAACACACCCACTAGGTCAACAACATACTGATTATCCATTAATAAACTATATTACACAAATATTATACATATTCCATGATTTACAATAATTCTAGATAATCGGGCACATGTATTACAATACATAAGTGTTTCCTTGAAATGCTTGTAATGAACCTCGAAAATATGGATGTACCTTGAGCCATATGGAGCATAAACAACTGTTGCTTTAAGTGTAATCTGTTCAAAAGGGTCTTAGTCATGTTAAGAGATTCTAACTTCAACCAGAAATCTGTTGCGGCCTTCTCATGCGCGACCTCCTTGAGAACTACATTCGATAAGTAAAGTTATATATTCGTTAAGGCCATCTCGTCCATCTCCTTTTTCTTATCTTCACTTATAGATTCCAACATCTTATCTTTTCTCTTCAACGTCTTTGATGCTCCTTATTGAACTAGAACTGTGTGCATTTTTATTTACCATAAATCAAAGTTGACATTTCTGTCGTATCTCTCAATCTCGAACTTTATCATCATCTTCGTAGTTAAATTGTAATCCACAAGAAAAGTTTTTGATACCAATTTGTTAGGGAAAAGATCCCCTTTTGCACAACGAATAAAGTTCAAATGACAAGAGAGAAATAGAGAAAATACAAATAGAAAAATATACATTTAAAACTCAAGAATTTATGAGGTTCGACTAAATAAATCTATGTCCTCGAAGTAGAGAGAGATTTCATTATGAATTCAATATAAGTATAAGGTACAAGAGATTGATAGAGAGAAAGATATGTCGACACCAAAGATTCTCAAGATATATCAGGATTGGAAGATCTTCAATATCCTAAAACTCCAATACAAAGGTATATTTATATGAAGAGTAAAACATATCTGTTTATAACAAAACTTTGTCAAAACAGACGTCTACAAATTCTTTACTTTGATTCTGCACAATAACAAACGTATTTTTTTTTTGTATTGATCCTATACATTAGTGGACATCCGAAGCAGATGTCCGCAAATCTCTTTTGGTAACCCAACACGTCACTACGCCAACGGAGATCTATTACGTCTGTTTGACTGTGTCAAGTCAAACTCAATGGTTTACCTTCCACATTTGGCTTAATTCTAGGAACCTCTAGTATTCTAGAATGATGGGTGATCAAACATCCTGACTTTGGATAAAGGTCAACCAAAATTCTAGACTTACATTGGTAGGCTACCTAAGTGTGTTCAGATAGGGGTGACGCTACTGTACACAGGTTACAACTACAAGGCTGGATTCCCCTCTCTTTGGGTTGGTACATTCCACCACAAGAATATCGAATCCCAAATGGGGGTAAGTTCCCAAAAAAAAAAAATAGAAATTCAAAAAAAGTCTAAAAACAATAAACAGGAAAACACGTCATATACCCTTAAGGTACTCATATTTCAAGCACAAAACAACAAAATAGAAATGACCATATAAAACTTTCAAAGTATGAGTAATACTGGGAAAAAAATATAGAGTGAGATACACCCAAAATAAAATTTTCTTACTTTTTTTATCATTGACGATTTTACCCATTCAATAGTGATGTCCTACAAATAAAGTAAAAATGGCTTGTATAGAAAGTATATAATGGAAATGTACAACCACATATTAAGTATCATGTAGAGCAATTTCGAAACTAGAATTTGCTAAAACTATTCCCATGAGCAATCCTATGGTGAATAAAAAGATGGATCATCCCCTGGAATCTTGAGTTCGATATCCGTAGATTGCAAGTGTAACCATGCCTGTCCAAGAATCTGGCGTAGAGTCGCACCAGAGGGAGGAGGCCATAGCCATGCTAGGATGGTGAAGGTGGAGGATAGGATAAAACGAAAAAAATCAGAGTCGCCACCTAGTCTTTTAAGAGAAAGACGAGAAAAACCACAAACAAACCACAAAGCGATGAATGTATGCGATGCAAATGAAGAGGTTAAATGTCTACAAACCAGAGAATGGGTAAGGATTTCTGTTATGCACGGGAAAGGTATTAAGCACCCCCGCACGCCCGAGAAACTCGATCTTTCTAGTCCAATTCACTTGCTAAAAGTTAGATGAATGCTTGCTAAGCTTAGATGGTGCTCTAATCATGCTGACATGAATGCCAAGTCAAGTCCAGATGGATGTGCAAGATGCTATGCAAAAACTACGATGAAATCCACACGAAATAACAAAATAACGAAATAGGATGCAACAAAGAAAATCACATGAAATAACGATGTTTTTGGAGAGAATGGCTCGAAAAATCATACCAACATCAAGATAATCAAAAATGCGATAGATCCAAATCATTAGAACCGTAGAAAACATCACAAAAGTCAGAATGGAAAATTTGCAAAGAAGTCTGCGCAAAACAGGTAAATGGTGACGTGAAGAAAATCACATAAAGTAACAATGTTTTTGGAAAGAATGTTTTGAAAAATCATACTGATATTAAAAGGATTAAAAGTGGAATCAACCCAAATCGTCGGAATCATGAAAAAATGTCATAAAATCAAAAGGGAAAAATAATCCGCAATTGGGCCAATATGGGCCTTTAGGTCGATTAGTGTATGCCCTCTGGCAATGAAATCCAAATCAAATTGAAAAATTTGAAAATATGGAATAAAGGGAATCAAATCAAATATCAAGTGAAGGAATACAAAACAGGTTGGGGAAAAATCTACAGAAAAATACATAGAATGCAGGCTTACTCAAAAAGAATGGAATGATATGCAAATGTAATGAAAATTATGCAAAATGCATGTAAATGTACCTGAATATGTAAAAGATGCTGAGAAATGATTTAGACAAAGATTATGCATGACTTAGTGCACAAATAACATGCATGTGCATGAATTGACAGTGTGGGGGCAATTTGGTAATTTCACGAGGCCAAGTGTGATAACTATGTACATGTGTATGATGCATGGTATAATGTATGAAAAATGTTAGGAAAAATGTTATTTACAAGAAAACACGAAAAGGACAAGGTTTTAAAACAAGAAAATGATGTAAACATGGTAAACAACAAGTATAGGGACCAAAGTGTAAAATTCAAAAAAAAGAGGAAAGCTTAATTAAAGTATATTCAGTGACCTTTATCTTAACATGTAGATGATGGATGAAATGAAAATATGGGACTTAGATGTGTGAAAATTGCACCTTAGTAGTTTCCTGAGAAGTCAAGGTTTAATGTGCAAAATTCACACATAAAATGCAAATGTGACTAAAATGTAAAATTAAAGATCAATTTACAATGCAAACATGGTTTTTGAGTGAAAACTATATTTAAATGCAAAATTATAAATAAAAGAGGTGAAAAATGTCAAAAATGGGTATGAAAACAATTAAAACCCTAAATGATGAATTTGAAATTAATCTAAGGGTCTAGATGTAAATTTCCTATACTCAATATGTGTATGCTATGAACTCAAGAGTTTACATGCAAAATGCAGGACTTAAATGTGATGAAAATTAGACTTTTATGATATTCATTGTGATTATGAAGTCTTTCAGGGTATAGAATGCAAAATTTACAAAGAAGGTTTATTTTAAAAAACTCTGGAGGCTCAGTGCAAAACTTTAGGACTTAATGGCAAAGAAAACATAATTGTAGGGGTTTAAATGTGAGAAAACATGTATTAATGCAATAATCATGAAAAACAAAACATGTAGGAGATTATATGTAATTTTTACAGAAACAATAAAAGAAATAAAGATTATTTAAACTACAGGGGCTTAAACATAAAGAAAAGGACCTAAAAGTAAGGATCTGCAAGCCTAAATGCAAGAAACCTAAACCTAAGGGCTTGGGCTAAATAAGCCCCCTTCGAAGATCATCGGTAGATCGCCGACGTCTCTACTCTGGCACGAGCTCCGGCCACTGTCCAACGGCTTCACGGCGGCAGAAGGGTTCCGATGACGGTCTAGGAGGCTGGAGGAAGGCACGACGAGTGTCTCCAGTGAGTGGGACGGGGTTGGGGCGGCCTAGGATATCTTCCCCACCTCTCGCTCCGACGAGAGGTCCACCAACACTGAGGAACACAACGGCAAGGGAGTTGGTAGCGACGTGGTGGCTGGAATGGCGCAGCGAGGACCAGAGAAACTTCAAAGAGGCTCGACGATACTCCTAGAGGCGTCGGCGAGGACTGAGGTGGCCTGAGGTGTTGCCCTCGTCTCCTGTGCCGGCGACAGGCACGACGGAGGTAGACGCGACGCTCCAGGGCCAAGGACTGCGACATGGCTGTGCGGAGAGATTCTAGGCGACAAGGCGGAGCTTCTGGAGGTGGTCGTGAGTGTCGGGAGCATCCAAAGGACATAGGGACTTCGACGACGAGGATTGGCGGTCGATGGGGTGACGATGAGGCTTTTGGCTGTGGAAGACTAACTGGACTCCTCTTGAGCGATGGGAGCTTTGGGAGGAGGAGGAGGAAAAGGGGAGGAGAGGCCTACGTGGCTTCACCCATACCAAGAGGCCAGCGACCTCACCGGTGGTGGTGAACCCACCACCGAAGGAGGGGGAGACGACTGACAGGGCAACCAACTCCTGCTAAACACATCTAAATGACTAGGGGGAGTTCTTTGGACCTAAGGCGCATGATTAGAACTAAAAAAATGGGAAGAAAAGTACATGGGGATGGCCGTTGTCTTTCCCGACGAGGTTACTCGACGGCGGCGCTCTCCAATGGAAGCTCTGATAGTGGTTTAGGGGGATTCTGAGGCTGCAGGTGGGCTTAGAGGAGGGCTCTGAAGGTGGGGCAATTGGTGGGTTGGCTGGTTCGAAAGGGGGATTTCCTCTATGGGTGTGAAGCACGCTGGAAGAGGGTTTTGTCTATCGACGGTCAGAGGCTTTTAAACGCCGGTGAAGCCTTCTCCAGCCATTGATTCTCTTCCTTAAAGGACCAGCACCGTTGGATCAAGCGCGTGCTAGAGGGAGTTGGTCGGAAATTACGTGGAGATCATGCCTAGACAGTCTACTGATTGGGATTTGACGTCGGAGATCTCGAGATCGCTGTGGATGATGTCGGAGATTGCAGGCTGTCGTTGGCGGTAGTCGGAATTATTTTTTTGTTTCCTAAGGTTTTTGATTGAAGGGTGAATGGTGTATATTGGGTTGCATTGGGCTTGTGTTTTGGGCTTTTAGATTTTGGTTTTTTTTGTTTTAGGTTTTTTAAGGGATTTTGGTTTTAGATTTAGGTTTTTAATTAGGTTTTGTGATTTTAATTTTTGATTTTGTGATTTAAAGTTTAATTAATTTGTTTTAAATTAGGTTTTTTTTGGATTTTAATCAAGGTTTTGAGTTTAATTAATTGATTTTAAATTAAGGTTTTCGGTTTAATTAAGTGACTTTAAATTAGGGTTTTTAGGATTTTAATTAGGGTTTTATGTTTAATTGATTGATTTTAAATTAGGATTTTGGGTTTAATTAAATGACTTTAAATTAGGGTTTTTAGAATTCTATTATTTTAGGGTTTTTCTGAATTTAAATGGATTAAAGTTTTATGTATGAGTTTTGATTTAGATAAAATTAGTTTTTTACTTGATTTAACTAGGGATTTAGTTTAAATTTTGGTTGAGTTGGTTTTTATTAGGGTTTAGACTTAGATTTTGATTTCATTGGTTTTTGCTTGATTTTTGTTTGGATTAGGGTTTCTTTTTAATTAGATTTAATTTTTACTGGATTTTATTGGGTTTTACTTGATTAGGGTTTTTCACTTAATTAACTTGGATTTTAAATGGTTTAAATGGATTTTATTTGATTTTGATTTTAATTAGGATTTTCACTTGATTAAATTTGGATTTTAAGTGACTTAAGTGGATGTTATTTGATTAATTGGGATTTTCAATATTTAAGTGGATTTTATGTGATTTAGGTTTGGATTAAAAGTTTTTTTACTTAATTAATTCAGGTTTTTAATGATTAAGTGAGTGTTTGGTTTTGATTTTTAATTATAGGTTTTACTTAGATTAAGTCAGAGTGGGCTTGTGTAGCCTAAATGGGCTTGTATGGGTTTAGGTTGAGTTAGGGTTTTGGTGACCGTAATCAGAACATCTTTCCAGAGGAGTCTGCTATCAAGTGATTGCAAAATCAGGATATCTACAGCAAGGATTTATCCCGTCTAGGTGTAAGTCCTGACTTTCGTGGGTTTGACTCTCTAATAGTGTAGGAGTGTACCTAGAATTTTATTAACGGGCGTCACCAATTCATGCGAGTGGTTCCTAAGCCTTGAGCTGAAGGAGTATTCTTACACCTAAGGCCGACATAAGGCTGCTTGTAGTTGATGGGGTCTCGTAAATTTCCTCGTTATAAAAAAAAAAGATGGATCATTTCGCAAAAAAGCATGGGTGCTTTGTATTGTATCGAACCTCCCCACATGGCAGCAATCCATGTAAAGATTTTGATTCCAAACGGGACAATAATGATCATGTTAGTTGCGATGAAGTGGGCACGTGTATCAACTTCTAAGCCCACAACAAATATATGATGAGTCCGAACAAGAGATCCAAGAACACTTATATTGATAATGGCATAAACCATGCCTAGATACTTGTAGACTACTTTCCCAGAAAGGTTGATATAGTATGATTAATAACACCAATTCCAGGGAGAGTGGACATGTACCACTTGAAGAACCAAAATAAATGCTAGTATAATTTGAGGTCTCCCTTCCAACAGGACCAGAAAAGGAAATACAAAGGTTCTGTACCAACCAAATGATGGAATGATGAACCTACCTCTCAAAAGTTGGAGGGTGTTAGACAACAGAGACAATTTTGGAGCTGGACCAACTCCAACAAAAGTTAAAAGACTGGACAAAGGAAGGGTAAAGGCTGGTTGAACCCATATTTCATTACGCAAGGATGGAATCGGTACATTTCTAACTATTCCTATATATTGGTGGGTCGGATACTCAGACAACGTCAGTGATTTCTCCATTCTTGTTAATTGGCCGACATGTTCACGAAGATCTTAAGTAGGCAACCAATGGCTTCCCCTTGATCTTTCTAATCGAAGTAGTGGCTGTGATGAAATTGAGTCTGTTAATATTTTTAACTCAATAAAATTCACTACATGCCTACATCTCTTGATTAGGAGTGTAAGTTATTGGTCAATCCATAACCTAATCCATTTTGACATATCAGGTTATGAGTTAGGTGATGACTTGTTTTTTGATTCTTGATCTATAATCTGATCCAACTTATTAAAATAATAGGTTATGGATAGGTTAACGAGTCAATATACAATAAAATGATAAATTTTGTCATAAATTAACTTGTATACAAACATATGTTATATAATATTTATATATGTAAGAATCAACCAAATAAATATGTTTTAGACATTAATAGTATATGAACTAACAAAGTAGAAATAAATGATAAATAATAGTTAATTAATAATATCTAAAGTTACAAAAACTTCTTGTTACTCGTTTAGAAAACAACACACATAAAATATTTCAAACACCAACTCAAAAATTTCAAAAAGATAGGCTCAGAATTCTTTTTAAATGTGTAAAATTACCCCAATACTCCAACTCCAAGGGGTTATTGAGTTGGGTGATATATACAATCCATGATCCAACCTGTTAAGACTTGGGGTTAACAGGTCTAACAAGTTTGATTTTTCAATTCATACTCTAAAATAACAGGTTAGGGCAAACAGATCAATGAGTTTAATCGAATCGATTGACAACCCTACCCTTTATTTTGGATAATGTCATTGTATAGATTTCCTATCTTATTTTTCATACCTTCATTTCCTCTATCTATATGCAATATACGGCCTCCTTGTTGCTGGATATGGTAGTTTTTTTATATATGTGTATTTCCTCAAAAAAATTTGTTTTAAATCCATGGGAAATCTTCTCTCTCCTACAAAAATCATGACAATCCAAAAACACTAATTTCCATAATAATTCCATAAATTAGGATGATATTCAACATTTAACATTAACAATTATTACATTAATATAAATTTTAAAAAATATTTATTATTAAATAATTCATGTATACTGTATACATAAAAATACTTGAAAAATACATCCGATATTCAACAATTTAAAATTTACATTTACAATTATTACATTAATATATATATATTAAAAATTTTACGAAAAAATCTAATCACATTATTTAATCAGTAGTAGAAGCTCTCGTCCTCGTTGAAGTTGATGTCTCTTCTTCTTATAATTCATCATTTAAATTTAAGTTTTGTAGACAATCAACTGCATTGTACCAATCTTTCAAGTAGATAGAGGTTTCTACAGATTTTTCAGATAACCTACATCTTCTATCATTTAAAACTCTTTTTCCTACAGAAAATGCATATTCCAAACCACATTAGATGCTGGAATCGTTAGTAAATCTTTAGCCGTTATAAAAACTATAGGAAACCTAATAGTAGTACTAGACCACTACTTTAATATATCTAAGTTATCCATTTCAATTTCACTAAATGCAAACTCACATTCTAAATAATTTTCTAATTCATTACTAGTTGTTGATTTTACATATTTTTCTTTTTCCTGATTTAATCTACTTCAAAATGAACTACTATTACTACTACTACTATATGTTCCTACAAAACTAAATGTATGTGCACTAAAACTACTTTCACCATATTTTGTAACATAATCTTCAAATAATGCATATAAGGTTTCCTTAATTTTATTATTATATTCTTCTATTTTTTATTTTCATTCATATTACTAAAAATATCATATATAAGTATCATCCAATTAACTAATTTATATCTAGGATCCATAATTAATGCTAAGCATGCCCACAATGAAGGCTTATCCCAATAATTATTATATTTTTGTTTCATTACTTGAATAATATATTCAAAATTTATGAATTGTCTATATTGTTGAAAAGTATTTGTAATATTAAATAAATTAACTAAAACTAGAGAACTAGTAGGATAATATTGACCAAATAATTGATTATTTGTAGTATAAAATGGTTCTAAAAATACATGAATTAAACTAGCATTATGCCAATTTTCGTCATTTAATAAATAATTAGATCTTGAATTATAATATATTATAATTATGTTACTATAAGCTAAACATGAAGTTAACATATCATATGTTGAATTCCATCTATATTGAACATTTAATTTAAATTTTTTAGCTTTTAAACCTTATTCTGCACGTAAGTATTTAAAATTTTGAAATTTTTTAATTGATGTTTGAATAAATAAAATAGCTGCTCTTATGTTTTTTATATAAGGCCTAATGCAATCTATACATTCTTATACAATTAAATTTAAAATGTGACAACAACACCTACAATGAAATAAATCACCATTTAATGCAAATTTTAATTTTTTTTTTGATATTTCTACTATAACATTATTATTAGAAGCATTATCAAAAGATATTGTATTAATTTTATTATATATTTAAATTCTTGAATAATATCTTCTATAATATTTGCTATTGCTTTTCTAGTGTGTGGATGATCACAAAATCTAAAAGCAATTAATTTTTTTTACAAATTCCATTATATGTCTATCTAATGTGTAGTTAAATATAAATAAGAAAAATTATTTGGACTTGTCTAAGCATCACAAGTTAATGATATTTTACATAATAAATTATAAAACATTTTAATTAAAATTTCTTTACCTTTTTTAAATATTTTAGAAATTATCTTTTTAATAGTATTCCTAGAATGACCTTTAAATTGTGGGTTTAAATAATTTTGTACACAACTTCCAAATCTTTTATTTTCAGAAAAATTAAATGATTGTTTAACTTATATTATAAATTTTGTTAAACCATATTTTGTTTTTTCTACATTATATTTCCAATTAACTATTCCACTTGAACCAATGTACAATTTAGATTACCTTAAATATGTATTATCATCTTTATTATACGTAGATATATATTTTATTAAATGTCTAGTAATATAGTCTACACCCCCACCCTTACGACAAGTATATCTTGAATCACAATAATTGCAATAACATTTAGTTTCATCAGTGCGATCTAAGGTTATATGTTCTCAAACCCATGAGTTTTGATTCCTAGGTTATTTTAGTGTCTATAGATTGCCTTTGTAGGCTTGTTGTGATTTAGGACTAGTTTGACTCTTGGATAGGGTTATAATCAGGATTAGGGACATAATCATGACTTTTTATATTAAAAGAATAATTCATTTTAAGACCAAAAAAATTGATAATAAAAAAATTCTTTGACTTAAAAAACCCAAAATCTAAAAATAGAGGAATTAGAAGTAAAGAAATAAGAGAGATTAGAAATATTTTTTTTATTATTGGTAGGCTGTAGACACGAAGGCTGGACTGCTGGAGACGGAAACCAGAGTGTGGAGATCGGAGTGTTGTTGGTGAAGATAGAATAGTAGAATTCGAAAGTAAACTTGTATTCCAC
This sequence comes from Posidonia australis, assembly GCA_024699735.1. Taxonomy (NCBI): domain Eukaryota; kingdom Viridiplantae; phylum Streptophyta; class Magnoliopsida; order Alismatales; family Posidoniaceae; genus Posidonia; species Posidonia australis. The sequence goes on from JAMKQA010016845.1 coordinate 17,628, forward strand.
ACAAATGATAAGAATGGAGACTTAAGAAGTTGAGAATAGTAGAGTGTTTGAGAAACGAAGAGAGTGTGGGGAGATTGAGAAATTTGAGAATTGAGAAGAGTAAAGTGAGTAAGGTCTTGGAGAAACAAAGATGTACGAAGACAATGTTACTTTAGTAAAGGCGAAAGAATAGCTAAATGGTAATGCTATTTAAGCGGTTAAAAAAAACGTACAACAACAAGCGGAGACCGGTACTTCTTCGGTTCTTCGTGGACTCCACCAGCACCAAACACCAATTCCACCGACCACTCCTCTACTCCCCTACTCTTCTACTCCCGTGCTTGATCAGAGGCGGAGGCGGTGGCGGTGGTGGTGGTAGTGCGGGGGAGGAGGAATGGAGAACAACCGCAAGAAGTCCCTGCTGCGGCTCCGGCTGCGGGTGACAGCGAGGAAAAGGGGGAGGGAGGAGTTCGTCTGCATCGACGGAGCTGGCGGTGGCTCCTCCTCTTCCTCCCGTAGGAAGCTCCGGGAACGCGACTGCGCCAACTCCGTCAGGAAGCTCCAGCGCCGCGAGATCGGGGGGACCCCCAGGATGATGGCCCGATGCGCTTCCTCCAACGCTTCAGAGAAGTTTCGCAACATCCAGCTCCAGGTCCTGTACCGGAATTCACTCCTCTCCTCAGTTTGTTCGTTTCCTTTAGTCTCTGGTTGAGAATGGTTTTGAGCTGCCGGTGCCCTTCGTGCTTGCTGACGCGAAAGGGGCGCAATTTAGGGTTCGTAGCGTGTGGGAATTATTAGACGAATGGAGTCTATATTGGGATTCAAGTGTGTGTTTTTTGGTGGTAGTGAAGATGCCCTGGAGTTCTATCTAGTTGACCTAATTTTCATGTTTTTTCGATCTTTTTATCTTCATAAATTCGGATTTTTGGGGTGGAATTGCTGGACAAGTACTTGAGCACTGTTGAATTTAGAGGATTTTTGGCTCCAGAATGCAGTCTCATCGTCGTACTAAAGTATAATAGATGTCAAATATTCTACCGCTTTTTAATTTTGCTAGAAATGATTTAAGAAGTAGCTTGGGTCTAATAAGTATGATGTTCATAGCGTTTGGTTTTGTAGTTTTTATCGCTAATTGTTGGAAGGCCCATTTTAGGGAAGCATCCTGTAGGTGCATAAGTTGGAGTTTATCATGATCGTTGGATACAGGGGACAGTTGTGATTAATCATCACAATACCTAAGATATCTCCAGCTCCCCTGATTTGCATCGCCCCTCCCCCACTATTTGCCCCTCTCCCCCTCTCCGACCACCCCTTTCCCCCAAACGCCCTTGATGAGGAAAAACACAGAGATAAATTTCCATTTCTCCACTTCCACTTTTTTCCCTCTCAACTCAAAAATAGACTAGTATTTAAGCAAATGAACGAGGAGGAGGAGAAGAAGAGTTCAATAGTTCTGGAGTTCTAGAGAGAGAAGGAATAGGGGAGATTTCATTGGAGACGAAGACGAAGATAGCAGTGATGACGTCATCGTTGGACTCTTTCAAGAGGTGCGTGCTTGTTAGGGTGTGAATTGACAAGTAGGACCTATGATGGCGGATCTAGATGCTGGAATACCTCCAAAAGGCCATGGTAGATGCCATCTGCACCAAAGATGCCGTATTCGTTGCTTTCGTTGCAACGGAGGGGCAAAAGACGGAGGTGGCAGAGGGACCAGTTGTGGTGTTTATGAACTCGCTGTTGTATATAAGAGATTAGGGCAAACCCGAATCGAGATCCATTGATGAGAATGGAAATTCGTCTGGAAGAGATGTTGTGACGAACAAAAGAGATCGCCTGACGCTGTAACAAACGAAAGCTCGTTCGGAAGAGATTAGGGCAAACTTTCATCGAAAGAAGACATTTAATTGTAGCCATTGATGAAAATGGACGGTTGCGATTTTAGGTGCCTACAAGATGTTTCTTGTAGGCACATACAAAAGCATTTTTGTGTTGTTGGAACGTTAATTTGTAAGTTTATTTTCGTTCTAAGGTGATCCTGATAAGCTTATTGTAGAATCTTCATTCGTTGCCCATTATTAGCTATGTGGCGGGCTAATTTAGAGTGGAAGTTTAATTGCCATGTTTTCTTTCTCTATATAGGAAGAGTTCACACATACGATCCCAAGGCGCATTGGTTTCTAAGGTTGCCATGTTTTCTTTCTCTATATAGGAAGAGTTTGACATGTACGACCCCAAGGCGCATTGGTTTCTAAGGTTACAATTCCTCAAGAAGAGATCCAAAATCATAGAAATTGTTGCAGCAAAGGATGTAGTATTTGCTCTGGCACAATCTGGTCTATGCGCTGCATTTAGCCGGAGTAAGGATTTGGCTGTCACATTTCCTAAAAAAAAATTCTGTTATTTTATATATTTTTCATCTTAGGTTGTTCTGGTTTTCTATTGACAGCCACAAATAGACGTATATGCTTTTTGAACATGAGTCCTGATGAAGTTATCAGAAGCCTCTTTTACAATAAGAACAATGATTCACTGATTACTGTCTCTGTCTATGCATCAGATCACTTCAGTTCGTTGAAGTGCAGGAGCACTCCGACAGAGTAAGAGGCTCAATTGAATGTTTATACTTAATTTATATTTCTTTCACATGCTTATCCACTCCTACATCTGAATGGGCTGGTAGAATTAGTCTTTATTGTTGGAACTAAAGTCTTTATTGAATGTGACTTAACTAACTTAATAAGTAGGAACATATTAAGTAAAGTGGTGCTTGAGGACTATTATAATACAATTATGAAATTCACTATATAAATATATCTCATATCTAGGATTTTAACATAACAACCATAAAATAAATTCTATTAGCTTTTATTACGTACGAGAGACTTCCTCCATCGGAACAGAGGTAATTGTTGTAGAGATTGAATAGACTGTATCAAGAACAACGATATAACAATAATAGATAAGTCTCATAAAGACTATTAAGTAGTATCAGAGCTAATTCTTGTCAATTGTATTAATATTATCTTATCAGTTTGGGATTTGGTGATGATTTCGTCGATATGGTTTTGTTTTGTACATATTTGAGGTGATTTTCCATGGTACTTGCATACAATGATGAAATTATTGAAGGATAGGGTCGAACAACCATTTGACGCCATTGAGCATGGGTGCGACTACAACGAGTGGTTGCGTCACACAGTAGTTGCCTGTAGCAACAGTGATAGTGTCCCTTCGTACAAGCACTACTGGCAACACAATGACTGTAGCGTTGTCGTCGTCATTGCTTCCCCAATTTAAGGTTTAATATGATTTATTAAAATAAATTTGCATGTTCACTCCTAAGTTTTCGTTTATTACTTTTAAGTCTTCTGTAATTAACGGAAGCTCCGTCCAATTTATTATTTTATGATTAAGTCCCTGAAAGTATGTGATTTTGCATGTAAGCATTTCTTTACTATAGAATCCAATTTAAGTTTGAATTAGAATAAACTATTGTTGTTTATTTTAAGGTGGAAATTTTAGGATTTAATAATATGAAATATTATCTTGTCCATGTAATTTTTGTTAATTTTTCTGTTGAAAGATTAATTGTTATATTACAAATTACATTTAAGGACAAGTTGGACTTATACATAATTATTTTTAAGTTTTGTTCTTTATGCTATTGAGGAACATGTTTATGTTGATTTTAACATGTTTTAAAGTTAATTTAACATGACTAAAGTAATTTGCACAAAATATTGAGGAACATGTTTCATTAAGGAATTATCGAATATCGTGTAATGAACTTTTGATTTCAACGATATGGATTCTCATGAAGGTAACACCTAATAAGAAGAGTCAATTACATTAAGTTTATAGATTATATTTTATTGGAAAATTTAAATCTACTAAGGATGGTATTTCGAATTGCATTTAAATAATTTAGATCAACAGACTTCCATCAATATCTAAATGGGTATTATAATTTTTATTTGTATACTTAATATGGAATATTCAGGTATCCAACGATACAATGTGACATAGACATGTATGTAAACAAAATTAGTTTCATGATGCTTAACTACTGACATATTATTTCATTTGTCAACGTAGAGTTATAATGTTACTATTGTTAATTTTAAACATGTGTATTTTCTTTTTATTATATATTTACATGAAGATATCTTATATGAGAGATTATTTTACAACTTTTGACACTAATATGATCGAGTACTGTTATTGAATGGTGTAAATTTCCTAGAGTAGAGGGAAGTCTTTTTGTTTCATTTGGGTTTAATCTACTTAGATCTTTGCTTTCAAGTGTATTATTTTGACAGTATCATAAAAGAAAGCAGTGCAAATGCAAAGGTTCAATATGAAAAATGAGAAATGACTAATAGATTGTCTCTTTCATATGTGCTACAACATGTGCATAAAGATATTAGGTGTCTTATGACTTCTAAAACGTTGACTACAATTAAACAACAGTTTGTTGAATATTGTAAGATTAAGGCAGGTGTTTTGAATCAAAGGTTCACTTCCATTCGTTACACAGGAAAGAAAAATATAAGGGAATGCATCATGATTATAAGTGAGATTACAAGAATATTGAATGATTTCAAGATTACCATTATAGATTCTTTGTTGGTCCATTTCATCTTACAATTGTTACCAGCTGAGTACGACCTTTTTAAGGTTTCATACAACATACATAAGGATAAATGGTTTATTAATGAACTCATGACCAATTGTGTTCGAGAAGAAAAAAGGCAAGCAAGTAACAAGATGAACGTCATGTGTCACTTTGCAAATTTGACTACTTATTGATCAAGGGATTGTGCATTTAAGGGAAAAAATTGTTCAGAAGAATTCTAAGGAAAAGTATTAAATTGGTGTGGTTGACAAGTCCATCATTAAAATTAGGTATTATTTTTGTAAGAAATCTGAACATTTGAAGAATGATTGCGTAAAATATAAGAAATAGCTCAAGTAGAAGAATTTGCAAGTCATTAATCAAATCTAGCCTTTGTTCCAAGTTCTTACTAATGGATTAACTCAAATGTCGTTGTGCACATTTCAACTACTTTACAAGGTTTTTGATAAGGCAGACTCCAATTGAATGCGAAAGGCTCATGAGTTTGGAAAATTGGATACATTTGCACGTAAAGTCAGTGGAAGACTATAAAATCACTTTAGAGTTTGGAGAACTATTAATTTTAAGAAACTGTTTTTATATTTCATATTTCAAAGAAAATTAATATTTGTACTGGAGTTAGTTAAAGACAATTATAACACTTTGTTTATTACTTTAGAGATGTTTTTAATTAAGGGAAATATTCCTATTAGTGCAACTATTATTGATGGATTATTTAGATTGAAATGTCTCTTCTACTTATGAATTTATGGTATCACTAGTATGTACTAATAAGAGGAAATGAATAAGTAGCAATTCAAGTTTCCTAAACAGAATAAGTATCACTAGTATGCTCTTTTGAGAGCATATATCTCAAAAGAGGGTGAATAGATTAGTAAAAGTTGGTCTTTTGGGATTGTTAGTATTATATTTAGTGTATTAGTGGGTTAATGGATCTTGTATGCTATATAGATTCTATCTCTTATAACCTACTATATATATATGTAATATTCCTCTCTAGTGATAGTAATCTCTCTTTTCTCAACACAACATGGTATCTGAGCCATCGTAAATAACCCTAGTCATCACAGGAGACACTACTAGGCAGAACTATTGCCAGTTGTTGGCCATTTCCAGGCTGCCAACCACCACAGTCACGTTTAGTCGTCGATAGTGGCTCTTGATCTACAGTCTCTTATCGTCTAGTAGCCTTCTAGTTGTCGGACAACACATCAAGGGTCACTTCCGGCCCCTCTGGTCCCTCTTCCACCATCAGTTGGCCTGAACAACTGGTTTTGCTATCACTCCTAGGGTAGCTGATGGTTTTTGTAGCCACCATTGGTTGTCCAAATTCATGTTGTTGCTAGTAGAGTTGTCTAGATCTGTGTTATGACATCTTCTCGTGATTCTTGGTTTAAAGACCTCTTGGTTACATTAATCAAGTTGATAGGAAAGAATTACCTATTTTGGGCTTAAGCTCTTGAAACATTTCTTGACGACTACCAGAAAATACGACGCATCACACATCCTCCATCCGATGTTAAAGATGTTGTTTATGCGGATTGGCTTGTTGATGGCTGTATAGTTATTTATTGGTTGGTGAATAGTATAGATGAAAGCATTACTCGCTCGGTTGTGATGTTGAAGCCTGTCAAGAAGATTTGTGACACTTTTTGCAGTATATGTGGAAACGTCAGAGATCTATGAGTAGTTATTCACACTCAAGTAGGGAGACTATTCCGTATAGAATTTTTACAGTACTTTGAGACCTCTGTTAGATGAGTTGGAGATGTCAATCTCTTGTCGTAGATCTTTCTAAGATGAAGGAGTATAGAGAAGAGTTAGCAGTGATGATTTTCTTAGCCAGTCTCCTACTTAATTTTTCTAATTAGATTAGAAGATAGATACTTGGCTGTTCCTACTTTTCAGTCAACTTTCTCACAGGTTCTCTGTATCTCTACTAGTATTTCGGCTTCCTCTGTTAGTTTTGATCAGTACGTGATGGCATCATCAACGTAAGGATGTGGCACTTGAGCTACTCGTGGACGTGGTTGTAGTCGTGACGGTTGCAAGTGCAAGCATTGTGGTTGTAGCAATCATACTATCGACAGATGTTGAGACAAGTTTAGACGGTCTCTTTTGGCACATCTTGTATTATTGGAGTCTGTTACTTTAGATTTCTTTTTTCGGACTATGACAATTTTCCAGGTTGAATATGACTAATTCCTTTATATGTGAGCCATCCAGTCTACAGTGACTATCTTTCATGTTGTTACTTAAGTTACACATACTTTGCTTGCTTTCCGAGACAGTAATTGGATTATAGACTTGGGAATCTTCTTCCACATGATAGGTATTTGAGATTTTTTCACCTGTCTTTTCCAGTGATTAGACATTAATTTTGTTTCTATAGTTGATGGTCGAAGTTGTCTAGTATTTAAAGAAGGTGCAGTTTATGCTTCTTTTCAAATTATCATTGAAAAAGTCCTTTCTGTTCTTGATTTTTCAATTAATTTACTTTTCATTTGTGCAATCACTAAATAGTTATTTTATTTTGTAATTTTCTATCTTTTCTATTGTACTTTTTAAGATTTACAGACAGGAAGAAGGATTGGTTTGGACCGTGAGTAAGGTCACAGTGTGTACCTGCTGGTTTGTGATGACATTCCACGAGGATTTGCCACTACTGCTTTGACGGTGAACTCTTCATTGTCATGACATTGTCATTTAAGGTATTCGTCTCTTTGTCACCTTTAGTAGGTCATTCCATGAGTATCTTTAGAGTCATTTGTTTGTGAGTTGTATCAATTAGATAAGCATTATTGGGCTACTTATAAACGTTAGTCTTTCACTTCGAGTCAGAATCCTTATGATCTAATTCATTGTGATATTTGAGGACTTGTCTGTGATTTGTCTATTTCATGTTATAGATATTATATTGTTTTTTTTTATTCTCTCGTGTTTCTTCGATCTACCACTTAAAGATAGACAACATGTGTTTGATGTTATTAAATTTTTTTTTGTTGAAATTATAAATTAATTTTATATCTTGCGTAAAGTTTTTCATACTGACGTTGCATTAAAAAATTTACAAATCAATCTTCAAGACTACTGTGCCTATAAGGAAATCTTGTATCAAACCTCATGTGTACATATTTCTCAACAAAATGGCGTGTTTGAACGCAAGCATCGTTACTTTTTGGATGTGATACACACCATTATGTTTGATAAGTAAGTTTTTAAGTATTTGTAATCTGACATTGTGCTTATTGACATGTACTCGATTAATCGTATGTCTTCTACTCCTCTTAGGGAGAACTCCTCTTAGAAGTTTGTGTCTCAATCAGGAACTTTTTGTCTTTCTATCGAAAGTGTTTAGTTGTGTTATCTTTGTTCAAAATCACACGTATGGGTTTGGCAAATTTGCTCTTAGGGTCTTGAAATGTGTGTTTGTTGATACTCTAGAACTAAAAAATGATATTGATGTTTTTACTCATGCGTTGTTATATTGTTTCCATCGATGTCACTTATCTTGTGTTCAAATTCTTCTTTGAGGTTGCAGAACCTGCTCCTGTTGTTGAGTTTGTTCATCTTCTTACACCAATTTCAGTTAGTCCCACACAAAATGATGAGTCGATTCAAGTTAAATAGTAAGTATCGAAACCCTTGTAGGTGTATCATTGTCGTCAATGGCTACCCGTACTTTCTTAAGACCGTTCCAACTTCGACGTCTACAAATTCTATTTACTCCGACCTTTTTATAACTTTACACAAAGATAGTCATTCTAGTTCTACCTCAGTTACTTATAACATCCTTCACCTTTCCTTTCATTACTTTGCCTTGTCTATTTCTATAAAGTATTCCAAAATACTATCAAGAAGTCTTTCAAATTCCTTATTGAAAATCTACCCTGATTGAAAAAATGCAAGTATTAGTATCTCAAGGTAGATGAGAACTTGTGACTGGTCCTGAAGGAACAAGAATAGTTGGCTGTAGGTGGGTATTCACAGTGAAACATAAGGTAGATGATTCTGTTGAGCACTACAAAGATCGTTTAATGGCACAGGACTTTACATAGACTCATGGTGTTGACTATACAGAGACGTTTTCTTCTATGACACATCTCAATTCTATCCGGGTTTTCTTATCTCTTGCTATCAATCAGTCATGGTCTTTACATCAGTTGGATGTAAAGAATGCATTTTTGTATGAAGATTTATTTAAACAAGTTTACATAGAGCAATCTCTTGAATTTGTTGTTCAGGAAGAGAATTGTCTACTTCGTAAGGTAATATATGGACTGAAGCAAAGTCCGAGAGCATGTTTTCAAAAGTTTAGCTAAGTTGTGTTGGCTAATAGTTTTAGACAGTGTGTTGTTGATCATTCAGTTTTCATCAATTCAAGTACAACATACTATGTATTCTTGATAGTATATGTAGATGATATCCTTTTGACAGGTAGAGATACTACAGGAATTGTAGAGACCAAGGAATATCTATCTATAGCTTTTATCACCAACGATATGGACAAACCAAAATATCCCCTTGGAATTGAATTTGCATATAGTAAAGATAAATTGGCTCCTCAAAGGAAATATGTTCTAGATTTATTGCATGACACAAGACTTCTGAGGTGCAAACCAGAAAGTACATCTATAAGATAGAATCCCTCCTTTTTGGGAGAAGTCATCTACGTTATTAGAGGAATTTAATAGGTACAAATATTTAATAGGCAAATTGATCTATTTGACTGTCACTTGCCCCAATATCTCATTTCTAGTAGGATTTCTGAACCAGTTTATGCATTAGTCTAAACAGATGCATTGGCAAGGAATTCTACATGTACTTGCCTTCATCAAAAGTATACCAGGGAAAGACTTGGTTTACGGGAAATATGGATATTTACAGATTGAAGTCTATTCAGATTCTGGCTATATAGGTAATCGGAAAGACAAAAATCTACTTCGGGTTATTGTACCTATATAGGTGGTAATTTAGTCACGTGGAGAAGAAGTAGAATGTCATTTTTCGATCCAGTGTAAAAATAGAATACAAAGTTATGGTCTTGACTGGTTGTGAGATGACATAACTTTGATCTTTATTGATAGAGTTCGGTGTTCATGTTGATCTTTCCATGGTAATGCATTGTGACAACTAGGCAGTAATATTTATTGCTAATAATCCTATCTTCTATGTGAAAACAAAACATATAGAGGTTGATTGTCACTACATTAGAGACATGGTGTTATCTGATCGCATTAGTATTTCTTACACTTAATCTTCTAAGTAGTTAACAAATATCTTCACAAAAAGACTTAGTATTGAAGTCTTTGATGGATTATGTAACAAATTAGACATATTAGATATATTTGCTTCAGTTTGAGGGGAAGTGTTTGTGTTATATTTAGTATATTAATGAGTTAATGGATCATGTATGTTATATAGATCCTATATCTTATAATCCATTATATATATATATATATATATATATATATATATATATATATAAAACTCTTCTCTAATGACAATAATCTCTTTTTCCAACATAACAGGGATCATTAGATTTCATTGGTTTTGAAGACTATCTTAAAAAACAATACATGTAGGAAACATGTCACTAGATGCCAAGTAAATTTAGATTTGATTCATACAGATAGTTATGCACCTTTTAGTCTATGTTTTACATGTCAAAAATACTTTGTTATCTTTATCAATGACTATTCAAGGTATATGTATCTTTATTTTCTTCTTAAAAAATCTAAATTCTTTAAAGTTTTGAAGGATTTCGAAATGAAGGTAAAAAAAAATTCGGAAAATCCATCAAATTTGTTAGATTAACTAGAGGTGGTAAGTATTATAGTAGACACACTAAGATAGAATAATTGGTAAAGTCATTTGCGTAATTTCTTAAGAAAAAGGGCATAATACCTTAGTACTTAATATTAAGCAAACCTAATATAAATAGAGTTGTTGAAAGACAAAAAAGAACGTTTAAGGAAACGGTTAGGATTATGATGAACTATTTGACTTTATTAGTCTTAATGTGGGATGAAACTTTAAAGACGGTAATACATATTCTAAACAAGTTCTTTCTAATTCCATAGAAAAAACCCCCTACGAGTCATAGACCAACAAGAAAGCTTCTTTAGGTTACATACACATTTGGGATTTCCATTTAGGAGTGTCAACAAGTCAAATTGGATTGAGTTAAGGGTCAATTCGAAATCCAATTTGTTTTATCCTAACAGATTATGAGTCAAGTTATGATCCTTTTTTTGACCCTTTTTTTGACCTAACGGGTTGTGTCGGGTTGACTGGTCAAATGAGTTATTATACAATAAATCTATATTTATGATGAATCAAAGTGTAACAAATAAAATCAAATAAATATAGTCTACATGACTAATAGTTTAATAGTTTAACAATTTCAACATTAATGATCCATACCAACAAAATTAAATAAATGTTTTACAAGTTACTGTCATACACAACTAGTGTGGTTAATCAATGGTCTAAATATCTAATATTCTCTATGATGTAAAAAAGTCTTTTATCCTACATAATAAACAATACACATTGCTAAATTAATATTGATACTATAAAGACAAAAGATATGGAAACATGTGTTTGAAATAATGAATGACATGTAAGGGTTATCAAGTTGGGTAATGTGCTCAACCCAAGGCCTAAGTACTCAATCCGTTAGTGGTCTAGGTTAACAAGTTCAATCGGGTCTAAAATTTCAACTCATAGCCTAAAATAACGAGTTGAGTCAAATGGATTAACGAAATTGACCCAACCCGTCCCATTGACAACCTCATGCTCAACTAAAGTTAAAATCTATTACTCACAAGAGAAGTTTCTGGATTCAAGAACAGTCAATAAATACTTAATTGGTTATCCATAGAGGTCAGGAGGCTATAAGTTTTACTGTCCAACACATTCAACAAGGATAGTTGAGACTGATAGATCAATTTTCTTAGAAGATGATTGCATTAGTGGAAGTATCTTTAGGGATTTTGTTTTTAAGGAGTCTCAGGAAGACGTTCCTCGTAGATACTAATGTTGCTCCTATTTAAAAGACTCAAATGTATTTACCACTTTTTGTTTCAATGAACTAGACTCCAAAGCTAATTACACTAACTTTAGAATAATCACATGAATAACGAGTTCAAGAATCTATCATTGATCTGCATTTCATGTTTTCATGAGCATCAAAAGACTTATCTAAGGAGATTAAACAAACAAAAGAAGTCAACTATTTCATCTGATTATATGGTATATTTATTTGGTGAGGACATAAGACAAGAGGTTGATGATTCGACGATAATTTAAAAGCTATAGATCATGTGAAACTTCAATAATTGGTTGCAAGTCATGAAAGAAGAATTTATCTCTATAGATAGTAATTAAGTTTGTGAACTTGTTGACTTAATTTTGGAAAAGAAACTAGTTGATTGCAAATGGATCTATAGGACCATAAGAAATACCAAAGAGATAGTAGAATGATATAAGGCGAGATTAATGGCAAATCACACAAAGGGAGGGTATTGACTATTATAAGATTTATTCTTCAATTCATTAAAAATAGTCATCATCTTAGTCACTCATTTTGATTTAAAGCTATACGAGATAGATACAAAAATGATTTTCCTAAATGACAAATTTGAGGAAGAAATGTACATGCAACAATTTCAAGGTTAAAAAAAAAAAGAACATATGATTTACAAGTTAAAGAAATCTATATGTGGGCTCAAGCAAGTTTCAAACAATGGTACTTCAAGTTTAATGAAGTTATTACGTCTTCGGATTTAAAGAAAATATTGTTGATCATTGTATATACCTAAAGGAAAGTAGGAGTAGATGGATATTATTTGTTATATATGTAAATGATATTCTATTTGTAAGTACAAACCTTAGTTTGTTGAGGAAGATTAAAGATTTTTTTGTTTAATTTTGATATGAAAGGTGTTAAGTCTTATGTTAAACTTTATAGGGTATAGGATATTTGGATATCCATCTAAAGATCTATTTACATACTACCCTATATACGTACTCTTTGAGTCCTAATATGAAGTTTAGTTGATTGTTTTTCCCACTTGCACATGGTGCCAGAGCATAGGGAGAAACCCTAACCTCCCCACCACCTAGTAGCCGTCTTTCACCGCCGGCCGCCGCCTCCGACTGCCGTCGTCGGTTGTTCCGCAGTCAGAAAGTCGCCGGCAATTTGCAGGACGTCACTGCAGCCACTAGGTTGACGTCTTCAGCCTCCGATGCCTCCTCTTCTCCCTGTGGGAACTCGGGTCACGTTCGGTGGCCTGCCTCTTCGTCGTCGACTCCTCCGGTGGCCCCTACCTGCCTCCATCAGCTCTGGTATGCCAATATTCACCGCCGACAGGCCCTTCTAAGGCCTGTCTGGTAGGTCTAGAGGGGTGCAGTCCCTCTTCTTTTTGTGACGGCTCTTGTCGTTGCTCCCTTATGTATATCCGTATGTAAACGGAGCATAGAAGATCTGTTCTACTACCATAGGTGAGATTCGGTAGCTCTACTACTGCTGGACGTTACGTATCTCTAACGTTTTCCTTGGTTTTTTGCTACTACTGCTTGTGCTTTGTATTCTCTGTCTGCATCTTGAGTATTGGGGACACCAGTTCGTATTTTTCAGCCTTATTTCAGATCTGATTTCTTCCTTTGCCATGGCTTCCTGCGGATCTCTTGTTAAGAATTTGAGTGGTACTTCAAAAAGTTGAATGGTAAGAATTATCTATTATGGTCACAAAGTTTTGAAACCTTCTTAGCTGCACACTGTAAACTCAAGTATGTGACCTAGTCTCCTCCGGATGCAAAGGATAGCTTGTATGAAGATTGGTTTGCTGATGACTCAGCCATTGTCTCCTGGATGGTGAATAACATGGAACCCGCAGTTGCCCGTAGTGTTATGGTTCTTCGTCCAGCCAAGAAAATCTGGGATATCTTCAAACAAATGAATGGTTATGAAAAGAATATTGCTCGGGTTTATGAAGTATATGAGCGTTTCTTTACCTTGAAGATGGGCGATAGTTCAGTCCAAGATCACTTTGGAGTGCTTCGTGCACTTCTGGACGAACTTGAATTGTATCAACCACTTACCTCAAATATTACTACTATGCGTAGATACAGAGAGGAACTTGCTGTAGTTGCCTATCTTTCTGGACTACATCTGGATATCTCTTCTCAGATACAAGGCCAGATTTTGGGATCTGACTCTACTCCAAGTCTGGAAAGTACATTTGCTAGAGTCCTACGTGTCTCTACAGGTGGGCCTACTACTACTGCCCTCACTGCTGATCATTCTGCTATGGCTAGTCGTGGTCGCGGTCGCGGTCGCAATTATGGTAGAGGAAGCCGAGGACGAGGTAATTCTAAAGGTCGAATCCCTTGTGAGCATTGTGGTCGCACTAACCACAGGTCAGACAGATGTTGGGAGAAGTTTGGTAAACCAGAGTGGGCACAAGCTTCCACAGAGGTGACTCAGACATCTACAGATGCTCCTTCCACCAATGCTCAGTCAGTGACCTTATCCCAGGAAGAGTATGCACAGTTCCTTCAGTACAGAGAGACTCAATCTACACCTGCCGTTGCATCTCATGCCACTGCTTTCACCTCAGGTACTTCTGGTTTAGTTGCCTCTAGGGACAGTTCTTGGATCATTGATTCAGGAGCATCCTCTCACATGACAGGTAGTCATGATCTTTATTCCCGCCTTTCTAAATTATCTCACATTAGATCTGTTTCTATAGCTGATGGTCGGACCTGTAAGGTAATTGAGCAAGGTACTATTTGTGCTACGTCCAAATTAACCCTAGATAAAGTCCTTTTTGTACCAGAATTTCCTGTAAATCTTTTATCCATTAGCTCTATTACCAAACAATTAAACTGCTGTGTGACCTTTTTCCCTTTTTACTGTATCTTTCAGGATTTGCAGACGGGGAAGAGGATTGGTTTGGGGTGTGACAGAGGACAAGGTGTGTACTTGTTAGTTAAAGATGAGATACCTCGCGGCATTGCTACTCTTGCTTCGACAGCTGCTTCATCGTTCACATGGCATTGTCGACTTGGTCATCCTGCTCATCAGAAACTTCAACAAGCTCTACCTTGGTTGTCTGTATCTTCTTTTCAGTGTGAGTCTTATGAGTTAGGTAAGCATCATCGTGCTACCTTCAGAGGTCTACGTCTAGTTAAGAGTAAGTGTCTTTTTGATTTAGTCCACTGTGATGTTTGGTGTCTAGCCAGAACTTCTTCAATGTCTGGCTACAGATATTATATTGTCTTTGTTGATGACTTTTCTCGTGTGTCTTAGGTGTATTTGTTGAAGGATAGAGTTGGTGTTTTTGACACAGTTAAGAAATTTTTCATGGAAATAAAGAATCAATTTTCTATTTATCCTAAAGTCTTTCGCACTGACAATGCTTTAGAGTTTACACAAACAAGTCTTCGGCAATATTGTGAATCCTTGGGTGTATTGCAATAAACTTCATGTCTTCATACATCTCAGCAAAATGGAGTGGCAGAGCGTAAGCATCGACATATTCTTGATGTTGCTCGGTCTCTCATGCTTGAAATGCATGTTCCCAAGTATCTGTGATCTGATGCTGTTCTCACTGCAGTGTACCTCATCAATCGCATGCCGTCCACACTACTTGGTGGGGATATTCCATTGCATAGGCTTTATCCGAGGGTTGATCTCTTTCCTCTCACTCCTCGGATATTTGGGTGTATGACTTTTGTTGAGGACTTGACTCCCAACCTGGACAAACTTGTTCTAAGGTCTATTAGGTGTGTACTTGTTGGTTATTCTCGTACTCAGCGTGGCTATCGTTGCTATCTTTTTACCACCAGGAAATACATCATTTCTGCTGATGTCACCTTTTTCGAAGGTCAAAGATTCTTTGATGATAATCTTCCTGTTTCTGATAGTGTTCCATTACCTTCGGTGGTTGAGACTAGGGAGATGGATGTTACTGATGCTCTTGTTGCCGGAACCGAGGTATCTGGCACCTTGCAAGTATATCGACGACGGCCACGTCCTTCCAGTGCCAATCCCTCTTCATCGTTTGTAGATCTGCCACCCATTGACCTTGATTTGCTAATTGCCATCAGGAAAGGTACACGTACTTCTTCTACTACACACCTTATCTCCCATTTTGTGAGTTATGAGCGACTTCATCCTTCCTTTTGTGCATTTGCCTTGTCTATCTCTTCTGAGTCCATTCCTAGGAACTACCAGGAGGCAAGCCTAGTACCTCAGTAGAAAGCAGCTATGGATGATGAAATGGAGGCACTAAGATCTTGAGGGACGTGGACACTGGTATTTAGACCAAAGCAAACCAATATTGTAACTTGCAGATGAGTGTTTGCTATAAAGTATAAAGCAGATGGTACGATGGATCGCTATAATGCTTGGTTGGTTGTCAGGGGGTTCACACAGGAATATGGCATTGATTATACTGAGACTTTCTCTCCTGTTGCCAGATTAAATTCCATCAGGGTCATTCTGTCAGTGGTTATAAATAATTCCTGGAATCTGTGCCCATTGGATGTCAAAAATGCATTTCTGTATGGTGATCTGTCTGAGCTAGTATATATGGAGCAACGTCCAGGGTATGTTACTTAGGGGGAGAAACAGGTATGTCTACTTAAGAAAGCAATTTATGGGCTAAAATAGAGTCCACGAGCCTGATTTGAAAAGTTTAACAGTATTGTATCTGCTTGTGGCTTTCGCCACTGTGTGGTGGATCACTCTGTATTCTATAGGGAAACAAAGGATGGTTGTGTCCTGTTGGCTGTCTATGTGGATGATATCTCGGTTACAGGGAGTGATACCACTGGTATTCAGGAGACAATATTATTTGCAGAAGTACTTTGTTACCAAAGACATAGGCAGACTTAAGT
The DNA here is from genome assembly GCA_024699735.1 of Posidonia australis. Taxonomy (NCBI): domain Eukaryota; kingdom Viridiplantae; phylum Streptophyta; class Magnoliopsida; order Alismatales; family Posidoniaceae; genus Posidonia; species Posidonia australis. Next base: position 34,153 of record JAMKQA010016845.1, read on the forward strand.
ATTTTTTAGGTATTGAATTTGCATTCACTAAAGACAGGATGATTCTATCACAGAGAAAGTATGCTATGGATCTCTTACAGGAGATTGAACTTTTGGGGTGCAAGCCTGAGACTACCCTAGTGGATCAAAGTTTGAATTTTTGGGATAGCTTCTTACCTCAATTAGAGGATGTTGGTAGGTACAGGAGACTGGTAGGGAAGTTGATTTATCTTACTGTTACTCGGCCTGATATTGCCTACATTGTGGGGGTTCTTAGTCAGTTCATGCAGGGACCACGAATGGTACACTGGCTAGGAGTTTTAAGGGTGCTGGCCTACATCAAAAAGACTCTAGGCAAAGGTTTGATCTATAAAAAGAATGGTCGTCTGTAGATAGAAGCCTATTCAGACTCTGGTTATGCTGGGGATAGAGGAGATTGAAAGTCCACTTCTGGATATTGCACATATGTTAGGGGCAATTTTGTTACATGGCGCAGCAAGAAACAGAATGTAGTCTCTCGCTCCAGCGCAGAAGCAGAGTATAGGTCCATGGCCCACACTACTTGCGAGATGATATGGCTTCGCTCATTCTGACTGATTTGGGTTTTTCTACTCCTTCACCTATGTCCATGTATTGTGACAATCAGACGGTTATTTACATTGCTAATAATCCCACCTTTCATGAACGCATTAAACATATTGAGGTGGTTTGTCACTTCGTTCGTGAGAAAGTGATGCACGGAGTTGTCTACTCCTTATATCAAGTCGTTTGATCAGTGTGCTGATGTCTTCACTAAAGGACTTAGTATTGGGACTTATAGTTATCTTTGTAACAAGCTGGGCATGATTGATATATATTCTCTAGCTTGAGGGGGAGTGTTAAATCTTATGTTAAACCTTATAGGGTATAGGGTATTTGGATATTCATCTAAGGATCCATTTACATACTACCTTATATATGTACTCTTTGAGTTTGAGCCATAATATGAAGTTTAGTTGATTGTTTTTCCTACTTACACAAAAGGCATAGGTGAAGTCAATTGTGCTATTAAGATAGAGATTCACTGCAATCGGCCTCTAAATATGCTTGGGTTGTTTTAAAAATCTTACATATCAAGTGTGTTAAAGAGGATTTCAATGGAAAATTATGTTTATGGTAATGAACCTATTGTAAAGAGTGATAAAGTAAGGGAATTGGAAGGACCTCGAATGGACATAGAGACACATGCAATGAAGAATAAATTATATACCGCACTAGTTGGATGATTCAACTATATACAAACATGTTCTCCATCAGATTTGGCTTTTGTCACTAGGTATCTAGGTAGATATCAAAATGATCTAAGACTTTCACATTGGTAAGATGTAAAGAAGGTTTCGAAATACTTGCAAAGAATTAAAGATTTCTTGTTCACATATAAAAGATCATATCAATTAAAGGTTATGGGAATATTAGGAAATCTACATTTGGGTATGTTTTCCTTTTTGCTGAAGGAATTGTTTCTTGGTGTAATATTAAATAGAAAATAGTTGCCACATTCACCATGAAAGTTGAATTTGTAGTTTGTTATACGTTATTTTCATAAGCTATTTGAATATAGAACTTTATTACAAATTTGAAAGTCGTGGCCTCTGTAGAGAGATCTATCAAAATGTATTGTGATAATGAAGTTGTGGTTAAATTCTCTAACAACAATAATAACTCTAGTACATACAAGTACATGGAGGTCAAGTTCTTGATTGTGAAAGAGAGAATTAAAGATTATTTGGTATTTATCGAGCATATTGGAACTAACTCAACGTTAGTTTATCCTTATACAATGATACTTTCCCCCAGTCTCTACAAAGAACATGTGTTTAAGATAAGTTTAGTCAATTCTTTTGAAGTTTTGCTTTGATAATTTAAATACTGATGTATTATGTAACTAACTCAATGTTAGTTTATCCTTATACAATGATACTTTCCCCCAGTACCTACAAAGAACATGTGTTTAAGATAGGTTTAGTCAATTCTTATGAAATTTAGCTTTGATAATTTAAATACTGATGTACCTACTGATGTATATTGTTAAGAATCAGAGTCTTATTATGTTATTCTGAAATATGGGCAGGTACATCAGGAGAAATCAGCTGGGTTATGGATATCCTCTTTTTGAATCAGAGTCACTTAAATGGCCTGGTTTTGTTGAATTTGATGATGTAAATGGAAAAGTTCTAACATATTCAGCACAGGATGGGTAAGCGACCTTCCCTCCTGCATATGGTTGTGATTTTTCTATATATATTCTTATAACCGGAATTAATTTGATTTTACAAAATCAATTTGCAGCATCTATAAGGTGTTCAATCTAAAGAACTACACTTTTCTATACTCAATTTCTGATAAGCATGTTCAGGAGATCAAGATCAGGTTCCATGTTATCTGTCGTTTTTATTTTGAAAACTACAATGTCATTTCTTGACCGGTGAAAGTAGGACTAATAGCTGTTTGGATATTTTGCATTCTCATCACATGATTCATTTTTTTTGCAGTCCAGGAATCATGCTCTTGATATTTCACAGAGCTGCTGGTTTTGTTCCTTTAAGAGTCCTATCAATCGAGGATGGGACTGTGTTAAAATCCTTCAATCATTTGCTACATCGGAACAAGAAGGTTGATTTTATCGAGCAGTTCAATGAGAAGCTCTTGGTCAAGCAGGAAAATGAAAACCTACAGATTCTTGATGTGTGCACCCGCAGCCTCTCCTCTAGAATTCTTCAAACTTTTTTTCTGTTTAGTCTAAATTGTTGTTTGTTTTTCCAGGTGAGAAATTCTGAAATGACTGAAGTCAGCAGGACAGAATTTATGACCCCATCTGCCTTCATTTTTCTCTACGAGAACCACCTTTTCTTAACATTTAGAAATAGAACAGTTGCTGTTTGGAATTTTAGAGGAGAACTTGTAACTTCTTTCGAAGATCATTTGTTATGGCATCCTGACTGCAATACAAATAACATATATATAACCAGTGATCAAGACCTCATAATTTCATATTGCAAAGCTGAGGAAGGATGCGAAGAAGAGGAAGGTATTTCAATTTCTTGCCGGATGTAGTGGTTGTAAAAAACACTTGTTTTTTTAACCAAACCGACTTGCTATTTTGATGCAGTATCTGCAGTTGGTTCGATCAACATGAGCAACATCTTGACAGGAAAATGCATTGCGAAAATATGCTCGAATGATCCTATGCTGCAGATCAATCCTCGAAGAAGAAATGCAGCAGGCCGATCTTGGATCCATAGCACCGTCCGTGAAGCACTTGAAGACGTGACAGCCCTCTTCTATGATGAAAATAGGAATGAAATCTACACAGGCAACAAGCTAGGCCTGATACATGTTTGGTCAAACTGAACAGCTGCACATCATTGGATCTCAATTTCTGACGCATCTGTATTGTAAATGTAACCAACCACTCATGTGCAGCAGCATCTTGCATCACAATAGATGTCGTCAACCTGCATCATTTTGTAGCATAACTAGTATCTAAATTATGTTTGCAGCTTCATCGTCTTTTGTAGGGCGTCTCCCTTCCCTTATTTTGTCTGGGTGTGGTGCTGTAAGATCGTGTATGCAAATTCATCAACTCTGTAATATATGTTTTTGGTAAAGGTAAGTAGTATTAGATATCAATCTTAAGGAAAAAATCTAAGGAAATCAGGAGTCTAAAGTTCACAAGTAAAATCACAGAAAGAGAATAAAACAATGTTCTTACCATAAGTTACAATCTATCAAGTAGGACTGGCAATTCAAGTTCTATTATCAGTAAGAATACAATTAAAACTACTGTCTCATGTCATCAGCAGGAGCAATCTGTTGCAAGTTGGTATCAGTAGAAGGGTGGGGAGCATCTGAAGAAGCCGTTTGATTCGCAGTCCAAGCGACTTTCATAGAAGATAATGAATTCCTTAGATCCTCCTTCTCAAACCCTGGTGAAAGAGAATCTAACCATTGACTCATTAGTCCAATGATATCCGAAATAATAAGATAAGTAAGTTTAAAAGAATCACGAAAAATTCTACTGTTTCTTTCTTTCTCGGTTACCTAGAGCATAATTTGAATCAAGACATACCAGCCACAGTAACTTAAATAAAATTTAAGCGTAGGTTTACACTGAAATAAGTAATGCAGGTTATAAAAGCCAGGGTACAATTGAGAATATATGAAAAATTGCCAAATCTGGGAAACATATTCACAGAACATGAATAAATGATTATTAGATTCAGCATTTAAGTTGCAAAAAATACAGTTTGGAGAGCCAACCCAACCTCTTTTGGCTAAGTTCTCTTTAGTAAGATTCTTATTATGAAGTACAAGCCAAGAAAATAATTTAACCTTAAGCGGAACCCAGGCCTGCCATATTTGCTCATAGAGATTGAATCTTAATCCATCATCATTCAAAATATTGTAACAGGATTTAACTGAGTAGTTAGAAGAGGAGGTAATGGTCCAGGATATTACATCCCTCTCCACCCCCAGGGGAGCAGATTGGATAATATGTACCAACATATCAAGTTGAGGTTGCAAAGTATTGCACTCATTTAGCTGGACTTTAGAAAGATCAATCAACTTATTAAAATCTGCTGCAGATATCTCACAGAATTGATTAACAGAGGCTTTCCTCCATCTACAAATAGAAAAGAGTTCAGGGAGAAGATGTTTTAATTTTTTGTCATTCCACCATTTGTGTTCCCAGAATAAGGTATCTTCCCCATTACACAGATGGTGAGAGGAAAAGCAATTAATAATATTAAAACAGCCTTTGAGGCAAAGCCATAAAGGGGAGCAGTAGTTAGTGGAGGTGTTTAAAATAGCTCCAGGCCAAAAATAATGCATATATCTGGCCTTCACTAAGCCTTTCCACTTAACATGACAATCATAAGAAAGTAATTGCCAAGCTAGTTTAGATTTAAGAGCTAAACTAAAATTTCTAAGGTTAATAATCCCCCAGCCATTTTGCTGTTTAGGTCTACAAAGTAAACCCCACTTAACTAAATGCATCCCTTTCCTGATAGAAGGATCCGACTTCCAGAGGAAGTTACTCCTAATCCTGTCAATATCTTTCTCAACCTGTCTAGGCATGTGCAGTACAGACATAAAATAAGTAGGAATGGCTGATAAGACTGAGTTAATCAGTGTCAGCCTGCCACCTAGAGAAAGAAAATGTGCTTTCCAATGGGATAATTTAGAGGATAACTTCTCGATTACAGGAGACCAGTCCCTACGTGTGGCTCTCCTATAATGAAGGGGTAAACCCAAGTATGTGATAGGCAGGACAACTGACTTGCAACCAAGTAATTTACACGCATTATCAATTGAGTCTTGACCTACCCCAATCCCAGTAAGGGATGATTTAGAGAAGTTAATTTTGAGCCCTGAACAAGATTGGAAGCAGCACAGAATACGTTTTATATTCACGATATTCTCAACGCCATCAACTAGGAATAAAATGGTGTCATCCGCATATTAGATGTTTAATACATGGGAACCCCTATGTGGGAATTGGATGCCTTGTATAAGTTTGTGACTTAATGCTAGTTGTAACATTCAGTTCAAGATATGAGTAGCAATGATGAAGAGTAAGGGAGATATAGGGTTCCCCTGTCTCAGCCCTTTGGCAGCTCCAAAGAAGCCATGGGATGTACCATTGAGTAGTATGGAGAATTTTGCAGAGGAGATGCACATCCTTATCCAAGATATCCATTTTCCCCCAAAGCCTAACCCCTGCAGGGAATCTAGGAGGAATTCCCAATTAACCTTATTGAAAGCCTTCTCGAAATCCAACTTCAGAATGAAGCCAGAAACCTTAGAGGACTTCATAAAGTGGAGAGTTTCCTGGGCTACCAGGAAACAGTCCCCGATTGAACGTCTAGAAAGGAAGGCACACTGAGAATTGTCAATGACCTTGTTAAGAATAGGAGAGAGCCTAGAGGCCAGTGTTTTGGTAAATATCTTATAAATGCTATTCACCAAACTTATAGGTCTAAATTCTGTAATTGTATTAGCTCCTAAGCGTTTGGGAATTAGTACAATGAAAGTCTGATTTAAGGGGAAGAGAGTGTCTGGATCACTAGCTGAGAATATGTGATGAAAAATTTGCATTATATCATCTTTCAAAAAATCCCAGAACAGTTAGAAGAAGAACATAGGGAACCCATCTGGTCCAGGACTTTTGTCCTCAGGAAGCCTGGTTAAATTTGCCTTGATCTCTTCTTCCAAAAATGGTGCTTCAAGAGATTCAGGATTGGAAATTTTATTGGGAGCCAGACGGTCCCAGTTAAGGAAGGCACTGGATCCTTCCTAACTGTTGAATTGCTGATAGAAATGCTTTTCAATTTCCTCTCTAATAACCAAAGGGGATGTAATCAGAGTGGAATTGACAGTAAGAGAGAAGATACTAT
>JAMKQA010016846.1:0-33622 GCA_024699735.1 Posidonia australis
GAATCTGACGGACTAGCCACCTGATGATGGGGACATATGCAGTGCTTGGTGTGGTGACAATGCAAGAGGTAGAGACAAGACCCCCATCAATGAAGTAGTGAGAAGCTAAGGTGATGATAAAGGCAGTGGTGTACTAGGATGAGACTGTAGAACTAGAACGTGTTGCTTAGTAACCTTAGGTGGAGTAATAACAGGTGTAGACACCATAGTTTTTGTAGTCACCTGTCAGCCAACTCCTCCAAGTGAATGCACTTTGATCGACTGACCAAACCCTCTAGGCCCATCTTTTACTACTAAAACCTAAACCTCAACCAATAACACCAACCCAAGCCTATTTGTGGCTCAGATGCCTAAGCAAATAGGCCAAGAACCATGTAATAGGGCCTAAACTGGTCCTACTGTGTATGAGGACTACATGCAGGTACCATGGGTTTGGGCCGTGGATGCCCTGAGTCAGTAGTGTTGGGCAAAGGATTAAGTTGTCCTTTCACAAGATGAGCATCAAATCCTAGCTTCCTATTCATCAACATGGAACTTGTCATGGTCCACTTTTCATTTAGACCATGAAACCCCCCTTGCCAAATTGAATCCCTATCTAACCACCTTGATTAAATCCCAGCCATTCCTATGGGGAGCAGTTGAGGATCCACGACCAACAAAAATTCCAGTTCCCTATAAAACAACCCACCACCGTCGATGAGCATACCTTTCTCCACTGCCCTTCCTTGTCATCCTCTAGTCATCCTCCTCTGTCCCCTTGAACTTCTCCCTCATGACTCCCAAACACTCACTAGCTCACATTCCATTTCGATAGTCCACATCCATCCCCAAAACTTGACTTCATCATTTGCCACGGAGCCTCCCAGAGCACCTTCCACCTGAGAGCACTTGGCTTCTCTTCCCTCACCAGGCCTCCATGACTGAGGAAAAGCATTCCCTAACCATTCGTGAGCCCCAACGACACTCTTTAGTCCCTAATTTAGTCATCGGAAGCCTCTTGGAGCACAACACTGGAGATGTGACCAAGCCACCAAGAAGCGTCAACTTGGACCACCTTAAGTTCGAAACTCATCCCATCTCCCACCGTAGCAGTTTCCTGTTGCATTGGATTACACTCTCTGGTTGTGTGCTTTCCTGGCTTTCTCTTCTACGTTCCTCTTTCGTCATGTTCTACCGATGGACGGTGAGAGACATGTGTGAGCCGACCGCCATTGAACACATGGTTGAGGTTGTCCAGGCATGCCCCTTCTTTCCTCCCTTATCCTCCTTAGTGTCCCAGAGCTTTGTCTAAATTCCCAGCCCTTCTCCATGGTTGGTTGGACTCCAGCGAGCTTTGACATGACTCATGAGGATAGGTGAGGTAGGCCCTGCATTCTCACCTTGTTTTCCTGCATCTTTTGTATCCCTCTCACCTCTCATTTGGTTCCTCAGTCACTACAAAGGATGAACATGACTTCCCAGCCCTGTCCATGACTTAAGAAGAACATGCAGTCTGGAGATACAATCCATGGGAAGAGGGCAAGCACCATTCGTTTCAAATTAGATTTTTATGTTTGCATTCCTTCACCTATGTTTGAACATAGTTTTTTTAAGAGTGCATTGTATGCTTGTTACCATTGTTTTGTTTGATTCTAGTGTAGGTTTCTGATTCAGCATTGTCATCTACTCTGTTTAGTCATCCTCTCTACTTGTTCATATTTTCATACATGTTTTACCATTGCATCATCCCATGCTTCAACACATACATACATAGGCATTCAAATGCCTACATAGCCACACATGTGTGTGATTAAGCTGGGACAGGCTAATTTATCAGGCATTTGGTGGTGCCTATTACCTTCCCCATGCGTAACCAAAGTCCTTACCCTTTCATCAGCACACAATGACCCATGTGTTGCATCCATCTGGCATGGAGCATCACTTTTAAAACTTGCAATGTTTTTGATTCAGTGCTTTGCACAGTTTACCTCATCTCCTGTATTTAACAAACTAGGTAGCAACTCCTTTTCCTTGTCCATTTCTGTTTCATTTGTTTTGATGTTTTTGAGTTGATCCATCCTTGGATTCGCCGCTTCGTGGTGACCTTATCGGTCCATCAGTTTTGTTTTCGAGCTTGGCTCACAGGTCAGTCGCTGGCATGGTCACAAGAACTAGCGACTCGACTAGGAAAATTTGTAGACTCCAGCTTTCACCTCTAGTTTTATTCCTCACTTGCTTAGTTTCTTGTGTGCTTGCTTGTTTATACTTGTGTTGTTCAATATTTCTTCATGCCTTTTGTCTTGTGATTGTTTTACTTTACACCCATATGCCATGCAACCGAACTCGCACATGCTATGATTTATGCCTTTTGACATGATTTTTGTTTCTTTTCACCATCATGGTCACAACATAAACACATGCCATGACCATGCCTTTTGTTTGATGTATGATGCTTGCATGCCTTGTTTGGTTAATTTCTTCCCCTTTGGCATTAATCTTAGAGGAAATTAGAGATGTGTGCCTCCCTCATTGGTTAATTTAAAAAAACTGCAAGTAAAAGGAACAATGCTTAGGCATAACTAGATAGACAAAAAACCTCTCCTTTCTTTCATGGTTTAATAAAAATGCAAGTAAAAATATCAAACATATGTGCATGAATGAATCATATAAAAGCATGCATCCTCTTCTCCCTTGAGTCCACCCTCTCGCTGCTTGAGCTTTGGCCAGGATTTAGAGCAGGGTCTTACTATCTTCCTTGAGTTGGAGACCCGTGTACCTATGAGAGAGTCTAGAGCAGGCAGCCCCATAGGACAAACTTAGATGGTGAGAGAGCATATATTAGATGCATTCATGTACATATGTGCCATTTATACCAATATAATAAGCATTGCATCATGTTTTTTGTTTCTGGTTCTCACTAGTTTCTTGCTCATCTTAGGTTAGCATGTGAGTTGCTTAGTCAGAGCTCAAGAGTCCCTTTCACTAATTCCCCTTCTGTGGTAGTCTTCTCTGTCGTCTTCCCTAAGCTATCTATTGCCTCTGATGATAGTTTGTCGTAGGACTCATCTCCCTATTTACATTTTTGCCCTATCCATACTTGCTCATGATTCATAATGGCCCAATGTCTCAGTGAGTCCCTTCTATCTGTTGCTTCAGAGGGTATGTTGATTTCGGTCCCTCTTTCCTTTGTGACTTCTGTTGTCAGTGAGTCCCTTCTATCTGTTGCTTCCACTACCCCCATGTACCAGTTTTAAGCGCTTGGGGGTTCATTACTTGTTGCTGCAAGGCACTAGCTGACATTGCTCGATCTGGAGCCCATCATCGTGTTTGTCACGGTGATCGCCACTCAGGCTCCGGAATCATCGAGGTCCTTCCCACTTAAGGGCTCTATTACCTTTGACACTCAGCTCGTTGTGACAACTTTGCTAGTAGGTCTTGTTTTCTCTAGACAGTATGGCTTCCCAATAGCATTGGCATTCGTCTTGTTTTCGTTCCCAACCCTCGATACTACCACCAAAAGGTCCTCTCCCATGCATGTGCAACATCTGTTGGCTCTTGCCAAGAAGCTGTAAGGCATGGCCTTCTCAATGGATCCAGCTTTGACAACGTCTATCCCTCCTGTTCTTGAGGTCCCCCTGTAGCTCACTTGCACAGTATGGGCAACCCCCATTGCACCACCATCTCGACTATCGCCCCATCATTCTACTGCACCAATGATGGTGGTGTCGACTCTGCCTTTTGTACCTTCACCATACACTACATAGCATATTAGTCCATCACTTGATGGCTAGCTTCTTAGTTTGGTAGGAGCACAACACCCCCATATCCTACTACTTATATCTATCCCAGCATAGCAGCAGTTGCTCCCATACTCTGCACCTCAATCAGCACTACATGTTGTCTGACCATCTCCTCTACATCAGATACAGACCTTTGCATTCATGACACAACACTTTGAAACCCAACATAGGTATGTTGACCCTTACGCTATAGAACCAGGTGGTGTGATGGTGGATCCGAAGGAGCACTCAGGTGTGACCCATACAACATATGTGAGAACCACCCTAGCTACACCAGCCTTGATAGTAGCATTCCCAGATGCTCTCCTTGCTAGGATGAGTGATCTGAAAAGAGAACTTCAACAAGTGCAGGGGAGGGACCACCAGTCTTGCCAGTTCTAGGACCTCTGCTACTTCCTAGAGGTGACACTCCCACTAAACTTCCACGTCGCAGATTTTGAAAAATAAAATGGTAAAGGCTACCCTATCTCCTATCTAAGGGCATATTGTGGAAAACTTTCTCAATTCCAAGCTAATGAGAGGCTGTTGATCTGCTTGTTCTAGAAGAGTCTCATCGGGCCCACATTGAAGTGGTCCACCTCTCTCGATATGGCCATGATTAAGACTTGAAATGGCCTTAGCCAGGCATTCCTGGAACAACACTCCTTCAATCTGGATCTGAACCCAAAGTGCGAGGACCCAACCACCACCAAATAGAAGCCCCACGAGTCGTTGGGGGACTATGTTGGATGCTAGCGCACCCTCACTTCACAAGTCAGAGATAGACCCTCCAATGAGGAGTCTATAGAGATGGTCATCTGTGGAGCGCAGCCAGCAATTAGGGCTCTATTGAACCTTTAGCCCATCAACAAATTTGCATCTTTGAACCAAGTTGGTGCTCGTGTGGAGAGTTCGCTATGTAGTGGCAGCTTTCCCACGTTTACCGTATTTACCAAGCAAGCTACCACCCCTAGCCATAACATCGGCACCAGTGGCAGCAACAACAACAACAATGGTTCCAGTGCAAATTTCTCCAAGAGGCGGGATCCTCCTAAGAATGCCATTGCATACATTGGATCCTCTGTTGCGTCTATTAATGTGGTAAGCCCACCAGTCCAACATCAAGAAGTGTATGCACTAACAACTAGGACACCACACACCTCACACAACACCACCACCGTCGAGCCAATGTATCCTGTCGCATCAGTGAGGCAAGAACATTACAAAGGGTAGGGACAGCCTCGTCACCTAGAGCGAGAGTACACTCCTTTGGTCAAGCATTTGAGTGTTATCCTTCCCATAGTTTTTTCACTCCTGAAGCTTTTGGAGGTTTGCCCACCACCGAATCTCTTTTTGGTGTGGTATAAAGAGAACTTATATTGTAGTTTTCATGGAGTCGCAGGACATTCAACGAACAACTATTTCACACTACGGAATACTATTCAGGATCTGATCAACTGGAAGGCCATTGTGATTAATACCTTGGAGGCAGAGTCCACACTCACAGCATCACAAGCACCCGCATGAGTGTTGTCACACTCCAATATTGTTAGCCACCTCAAGCCCGAGCATGTGAATTCGAGAGCACTAGGGACCGTAGGGATTCATTCTCTCTTTCTTGTTTGGTTTGACACATCAATGTTAGACCCATCTGACCTCATTCATGATCTTTTTGCTACTTTCCCCTACCATCTCTATAAAGTTTTCCTTGAAGGCTCAAGGTCTACGATCAATATGATCTTGCTAACCACCAAGCCAGAGTGCATGACAGTGCAACGCACCATGCAATCTCCTCCATCCACCATTATTTGCTTCTTAGCCAAACTGAAGCCAGAGCCTACCCAGTCAACACCCTTCTGGAAACCCAATAGCCCCCCAGTAAACCTACCATTAGCCCAATTAGAACTGGTAACCCATGAGCCTATGGCAATTAATTTCACTTGAGATACCCATCGTGTGCCATACGACCATGTCACAGAATTGTGTGTGGAGATCGCATGATTGGAATGAGTGTACAAGCCCCCAGTTCAAGCACCCAAGCCTAGTCATTCAATGTCCATCCCACCACAACAAGAAAGCCACCCCATTAAGCCCATTAAAGAGGAGGCCCTTCCAAGTCCACCACAACTACAACTAGCAAGCCTAGAACAGACATTACCTCCTAGTTGAAGAAGGTCAAAGCTGACATATCCATTTGGGACTTCTTTGGCTAAGCATAGAGAGGCCGTTCTCAAGGTCTTCAAAGCCACCCATGTCTCCGCCATCATAGAGCCTGTCACCCACGAGATCATGGTGGGCATGATTGCAAAGCCTCAGGTCATCTCCTTTTTCACTCAGTAGTTACCTCCGTTGTGGACAAACCATAACCAGCCGCTATTCATTACCATGTGTAGACACCCCAATTTTGCAGGTCTGCAGGCTGGAATTGTGGTAGCTCGGCTTTTAACCACAAATGAACTCAAACCCTGGTTTAGTCCCAAAGCTAAGGAATGCCAAACCCAATAGTAAATGGTCTGAGCCGTGATCTAGGGCCATGCAGGCGCACCTCTCTTGCACACCTGTCTGCGCACTAGAGAGGCACACCTATCTAGCGCACTAGACAGGCGCACCATGCAGCCGCACTGGACATGCGCAAAGCCCATTAAATCCACCAAAGCCCATGAAGGCCCATTAAGCCCACCAAAGCCCATTAAACCCACTAAAGCCCATGAAGGCCCATTAAGCCACCAAAGCCCATCAAGGCCCATGAAGCCCACTAAAGCCCATGAAGGCCAGTTAAGTCCATCAAAGCCCATGCAATCCACCAAAGCCCATCAAGGCCCATAAAACCCACCAAAGCCCATCAAGGCCCATAAAACCGACTTAGGCCCATGATGGCCCACAATGCTCCAACCCATTTCTCCACTTAAGCCCATGAAGTCCACAACACCTCAACCCATTTTCTTCTTCTTCTTCCAACCCAACAGCCACTCCTTCAGCCCTTCTCACCACAACCAGCCATCATCAACCGTAACAACACCCACTCCTCACCCAACAGCCTCATCAACATATGCAGTCCACTTAATGCATGGAAGACCAGCAATAGCCAGGCTCGAGCCCTCCACAAACCAGTGCCATCGGATGCATCGTCGCGAGCTCAAACGGTCGTCGATCACTATCGGCACGTAGGCAGGCAAGATGGAGGATGCGTGGGAGACAACAAGGTGGTTACAGGCACTAGTTTGTTAGGGGAATCACTAGTTGGTTACGGGAGGCTGGTTGTTAGGATTTTGTTGGATTCTATTATGGGTTGTTACAGGTTTTCACCGGAGCATCACCTATAAAAGGAGCAACAGTGTGTATTGTGGGAGAAGGAAAAAAAAACCAAGGAGAAGAGAGCGAGAGAGAAGGGGAGGAAGAGATAGAGAGAGTTCCTGGAAGAGAGAGGAGATTCGTGGAGGTGAGGAGCTAGAATTTTCAACCTCTTCCGGTGAGCTACGAAGGCAAAGTGCATTACCAAGTATGCCCTTCTTAGACTTCTATTCATTTTAATATTAGCTTCCTTGGGCTCCCTCTGTCTTCCTCGTTCAATTCCAACAGGGCCAGAGAGGCCTTCTCTGGTCGGAATCAGCCCCCAAGCCTCGCCGGAGTTGTTTTTCGGTGGCCTATGTGGGGGAGCTGGTCTAAGGCTTGTCCCTGGTCTTAGAGGATTAGGTCCTCCTCTCTTGGCCTCCCTCCTGCTTATCCACCTCATTGCATGCTGCTTCACTACCTCCCGAGGCCTCCACCAGAAGATCGCTAAAGTCGTGCTAGTTCGCCGTCGTTGGGGAAGATGACTGATGCCAGTGAAGGGACGTGTACCTCCAGCCTTGTCAAGCCTCTCTGAGCCTCTAGGATCGTTCCACGACATGCCCCCAGTGCTTCGGAGTCTTTGGATTCAAGCCACGTGCCTTGGACAACCACCGCAGTCGACTCACCAGAGAAGGATCGCGTTGACGGCGAGTTTGGTTCGAGGATGGGGGAAGTGTCCCATTCTCGCTTCTGGAAGTGGGGAAATGCTCCTCCTAACATGCCAAAGCCTCATGGACTTTTAGATCATGCGCCACAGCCCTCCAGCAGGCCTCTTCATCTCCGATGTCGTCACTAGAATGCTATGACGGTGACGGGGATGGACAGTCCATTCCCACCGTTAGATCTTCGATTCGGACGGGTGGATCATACTCTTTTCTTCCCTTCTTCCTTCTCATGGCGTCTGATCCTAGATCTGGCCATGGGATAGCCTTTGTGTGTCCCTCCGACGGTCGTCGACGGTGGAGGTCTGTTGCCGGCGACCGCCGTTTCTTTTACTTTTTTTAGAAAATAAAAATAGTTTTCTTTGATTAATTTTTGAAACTTTTGTTTTGTTGCATATATGTCCTTTCTTTATTGCAAGTAGGTCTTTTCTCTTACAATTAGGGTCCTACACATTTTTCTTTAAATTGTTTGAATAAAGTTTTAATTGAAAATATTGTAATGTGCCCCCTAAGCTTCCCTAATAACGTTTTCCAGGCTTAAAAATTAGACAAAAACCCCTAAGTTTCTTGTAAATCATTCTGAATGCATATTTCTCTGTTCAAATTGCATTTAAACACCTAATCTTCATGAAAATTCTTCTGGATGCATATTTCTCTGTTAAAATTGCAAGGTGAACCTTGAGCATTCAAATATCTACACAGATGTGGTTTAAATTGCATTTTAACCCCTGAACTCTTTCTGAAATTGCTCTGAATGCATATCCCTCTGGTTAATTTACATTTTAGCCCTTAAACTTTTTTGAAGTTATTCTGATTGCATGTTTCTCTGGTTTAATTGCATTTTAATCACTAAGAACCTTCAAATTGGCTAGAAATGAACAATTTTGCACATTTGACCCTAGTTTTCTTCAAAGTTACATGAAATGTGTTTTTCTATGTATTTTTGATGGTTTAGCTTCAAAAATTCAGTTTCCATTCAGAATTTTACTTTTTTGCACAAAGGCCCCTAGAATTTTCATTTTCACACTCTTGCATGCATTTTGCACATTTTGTTGCACTTTTTCATGCATGTTTTCTCGTGAATTTTTCGTTTCTTTGTGCACACATTTCTAGCACATTTTAAGTTTGGTTTCTCATCGTTTTTCGAATTTTTTCCGATTCCCCTATCTTTTGACTTGATTTGGCTTTCCATCGCCCGAGGGCGTACAGTAAGAGGCTTAACAAAGTCGACATTGTCCCGAAAGAGGATTATTTTTCCTAATTTGATTTTCTCGGATTTCTTCGAATTTCTGCGGATTTACGAACGCTTTCCATGAATTTCTCGATTTTCACGATTTTCCTCATCGCCCAAGGGCATACAGTAAAGCGGCATTCTTAATGCCTTTACACCTATATTTGTCCCTCGGATTAACTTTTTCCCTTTTATTCATTTCTTCTCTTTGATTTGGCATATTTTTCAGTCATCTTTAGCATGAGCATTCAGAATAGGCAAGCACACATCCATTAGACCATTTGGCAAGTAGGAAACCTCGAAAGACCGAGTTTCTCGGGCGCATGGGGGTGCCTAACCCTTTCCCCATGTGTAACCAGAATTCTTACCCTTTCTCTGGCCCGCATTCATTTGTGCATTATATCCATTAGGCACGGAGCACACATGTTTTCTGCATCTTGTTTGCTTCTTGGTTTCTTATGTGTTTGGATTTCCTCATCTTTCCATTAAAAGACTAGGTGGCAACTCCTTTCATTGTCCTTTCTTATCTTCCCTTGGTGTTTCCAAGTCTAATATTCTTCTCTGGATTCACCATCATCGCTGTGACCGTATTGGGACTCCTTGAGTGCTTCCACGCACCCAATAGAGGAGAGCCATGCAGGGTTCCACCGGCATGGTCACACCATGCAGTCTCAAAGTTTTTGGATTCCCCTTACTCTGGTGGATATTGGTGCAGGACTAAATGTCTTCCATTTGCACACAATAAGTAAAATCAGTTGCAAAGAAGAGGACATTACACCAGTTATTATGGGTATGACATCCTTTGATAACACACAACATGACGCACTGGGAATTTTGATCATCCCCCTTGTTGTAGATCTGACTAAGTTCGACGTGGAGTTCTAAATTGTGGATCTTGAGCCTTCTTTCAATCTCCTACTTGGGCACCCTTGGTTGCACAAGCATCATGTCATTCCCTCGACCCATCACAACATGATAAAGTTCAACTAGGTCATTGTTTTCATGGCCGAGAACTTTGAGAAGGAGTGGGTTGATGTTGTGTCATCCGTTTCTTTGTAGGCTGTTCAATTTGATACTAAACCTTCGGATGTTTTGTATCGTGTTAACTGGTTCAAGCCGGTTAGCTTTATTCATGATCTTAAGTGTTGTAGTTACCTGACTGTTCGTTGCAATCCCTTTCTGATGGTTGAGAACATATGCCACAGATGGAGATACAAGAAAGTGACACCCCTTTGGTGGTGCAACCAAGGGATTGTTGAGCCGATCATTGTAGAGTAGCGAAGAGATCATGAAGGGCTCGAGTACAAGCAACAACCTCTGAAGGATGGGGCTTAGCACCCTTGAAGGACCAATGAGCTATTTATCCCTCATGATATGACTAACTTCATTAGCGTAGGTGTCCTTGATCCTAATCAAATCTCCACTGCAGTAGAGGCAATGTAGCAACAAGGTACTTCAACACATGTTGATGAATGTGTTTGTATTGAGGATTATTACTCGGATGAGGACCACTCATATACAGATGAAGTCAAACTGATTGGTAGGGAGGATTAGTAATGGCTAGTATTGCCCCCTACCATCTCTACAGTAGCCTTTACAGTAGGCACAGTAGTAGGTTTAACAGTATCAGTTCCTTGCGTAGTTTAGCCAATATCTCCATTAAACACCATAGTAGTTTCACCTCAGTCAATGATCCCAACAGCACAACCTGCAAATTCACTAATGGGTTTAGCAACTCCAACACAAATAGCTAGACTAATAGGTTGCTCAATTAGCCATTTCCACTATTGCAGTAGTTTAGCCCATCTCATCAGTGATATCAGTGGTAGCACTAGTACTTCCACCATTCGCCACACTAAATCCAACCTTGCCATTGCTCCTCACAGCATAGTCTACAAATCCACCACTTTTAGCAGTAGAAGGCATGATGTCCAACATAGTTGCCTGATCATCTATTCAGCTAGTGGGTATGGCAATCTCATCCATGCACCCTATGGTACACTAAACAACCCTTCCAACATCAGCCCTACCAGTCCTGATTCCACTCATGGCTAGAAACTCTGCTCCAAGTGTAGCAATCGTAGAGCAGGAAGATCAGGAAGCTAGTCAATGCCTATCATGCAGACTTCACCTCTGATGAAAAGGAGGGTGTAGCTGTAGAGGCTCAATTAGATACCACGCTTAGCGACTTCGATGTGCTATTCTAGGAATTGCTAGCCACATTGGCAGAGGATGTGGTAGAAGAAAGTAGAAAACAAAAGGGCAAGGTAGTGGTTGCAGAGTGGTTACAGGTCTTCTAGGACTAGCCAACAATTATGGTCCTAGTAGAATCAATGCCAGCATATAATAGACCAGGGGAGTTAATCTCCCAATAATCGAGAGGCAGGTCTAGGTGGTTTTTTCAACCTAAGCCTTAGCTTAAGTAGGGTGAGGGCCAAAAAAAAGATCTTGGAGTAGGCTCGGCAGAGAGCCTAGTCTACAACACTTAGAACAGTTAGCAATAGGATAGCCACCAGATTGGAACATCTCCTGTATATAGCAATGAATACACAAAAAAATAGGAAAAAATATATAAAAAAAAATACAAATAAAGACATAGTAGTAGAAGAGGTGGAGCAGCTTGGTCCATCATCAGGCCTTGAAATCACCAATGCAGAGGTCACCAGATGTAGTTACAGGAATACTGGAGTCAATGCGACCCTCCTCAAGTGTCAGTAAGGACAAGAGTCAGAGTAGATCCTCTCATTTGATGTCATAGATCCCACGTTTGAGTAGGAAATTTTTTCTTAGCTCATAGCATATGAAGAAGAGGATGATGCAGGCACAGATGAGAATGATGACACATTAGTAGAATTCTACCTCTACAATAATGATTTGAAAGGCCTAAGTCTCCAAGTTGAAGAAGAGATGGAGTTGGTAAACATCATTACAGTAGACGATATTAAAGAGGAATGCATCAATGCTAAGTTGATGCTCTAGGCTAAAGTAGAGTTCATCGCCTTTCTGGAAGAATATATAGACGCCTTCTCTTGGAGCTACGATGATATGGTTGGCTTGGATGTTGAGGTAGTTGTGAATACATTGCCACTCATGCCTAATGTCAAGCTAGTCAAGTAGAAACTTAGAAGATGGCAACCATAGTGGCTTTTGAAGCTTAAAGCGGAAATCATGAAGTAGCACAAGGTTGATTTTCTCAAGGTCGTCCTGTTTCTAGGATGGCTTCTAAAGTGGGATGCATGGGTCAGATGCACGGAAAGATCAGGGATTCAAACTGCTGAGTTTCGATTGGTCTTTTCACTTGGTAGATCACCAATCCGCCTCTTCTCTTTGGATGGTGTGGATTGGGGTGTGCTCCCTAGGCTTCTTGGACCATCAAGCCCCTCTACCTAATCCCAATCCCAATCCCCATCAAATGCCACCTTGATTTAATCCAAACCAATCCTCTTAAACCACATGTGAATCCAATGATTTAGTCGCAATCAAGCAGAGGTCCCATGAACTCCTTGAGGAGTACGTTGGTCGCTAGTGTACACTAGCCTCCCAAATCAAAGATTGACCCTCCGATGAGGAGTCTATTGAGATCATCATTAAAGGAGCAAAACGAGCGACAGGGGCTTTGATGAGCATCTAGCACTTCACATCCTTTGTATTCCTAATTCGGGTCGACGCTCGCATGGAAAGCTCGTTGCAAAGTGGGAAGGTCCCCGCACTCTTAGCGTTCATAAGACAAGCTACGACTTCCAATAACAACAACAACAATGTCACTGACATTAGCTACTCCAAGAAGTCGACTATCATGAACATCGAGTCTTCAGTAGGGCCTGTTGAGGTAGAGTGTTAGCCTGACTTGGATCAATTAGCACTTGCATCTAGTCATCCATGCACTACATCCACACACTCCACTGTCATACTAGCACATCACATCACGTCGGCTCGGCAAGGACGACAACCTTGGCCAAATAGACCTCGCCGTGCTAAAGGAGGTTACACTCCTCTCGCGGAGCTGTTGAATGCCATCTTTACCAAATCCTATCCCTCGGTTGTATGACACCAGCACATACCATAGCTTTCACCGTCGTATCGGGCATTTGACGGATGGCTGCATCACCTTGTAGGACATTGTTCAGAAGTTGATTGACCAAAAGGTCATCAACATTGCCTCCTAGGAGGCGAACCACACACATGCACCTATCCACACACTCACACCTACACTAGCTCACATGGAACAGCATGGCACATATTCGACTAAATTCCTAGACTCTAAGGATGCTGTGGGCTTAGGGGTCTTCGTCCTCTCTCCAGTCCCTCCTATTTCTAGTGTCTCCTCGATGAATCCTACGGATCTCATCAGTCTATCTTATCCATTTGTTCCCGACCCTTCTACAGGGGGCATAGCCTGGGTTGGCCTACCTAGTGCGTGCCAACGTAGCATTGAGACTGCCAGTGCTTTAGAGCTCAGATAGAAGACATCAGACAACACTTTCAGCAACAACAGTGTTTCGACGACACTACCAGATTAGCCAATGACCTCATCAGCATGAATAAAGTGGCATCAACAAAGCAGCAAGTAGTTGGCACCGAAGCTGTATCCATTTCCCATGTTTCTCTGTTATTTTCTTTTCTACTTCATCATCATCATGCATCAACAAAATACAAAAAATCAAATAACTAGAAAAGCAAGAAAATGGCGAAACAATCAAAAAACTCAAAAAGCAACAAAAACAAGTCTTGCATATCCACATGTGCCCGATGTCAAAAATTGAAAAGCTTGCCTGCAATGGATTGGACTGATCTTCATCATTTGGCACTACCCAGAGGATCAAGTAGCAAGGGAGCCACTAGGGTGACTGAGCGAGTGAACCAAAAAATGAATATACATCAGCATGGGCACAAAAAAATAGAAGATAGAAGGCAAAGACAGAAGTTAGCCCAAGAGCAAGGGACGTGCGGCATAGCTCCACCCCCACCACATTTTGGAGATGAGTTGGTGTATGCACCTAGAAAGCCTACACTTTTGAAGGACTAGCCCCCCTTCCTACAGCAAAAGCCTCCAACCTAGACCAAGTGCTTATTACCTGCAAGACATGGATAGAGCGAAACCATACGTCTATGAGGGAGCAAAGAAAAATTAGTGAACTCAAAAGAACAAGTGAGGGATCCTAAAGAGTTTGGCATGGAGCTCGGTCCATCATCACACCTCCCCACAACGAACTTGAACGCCACAACTCACCCCACGAGAGCCACATACAGCTTGTAATTCTTTGTAAGGCCAACTGAGTCGAAGGCGTCCTCCTCCTCCAGTAGGCGTACAACTTTTCAACCTAGCTGAGGGCAAACACAACAACAAAAAGACATAACAACAAAAAAAACAAAATAGAAGTCATGCTAATCAATAAAGCATGCTCTTCTTGTCTAGACAATAAAAAGCACTCTAGATCAACCAACTTGCTTGCTTGCTATAACATCCACCCCAACGATCCTAACAATCATTCATCTTGCTTGGTTGATCCTTTTGCTTGCATATTGCATCGCTTTGTAGGTCCTTCTAGTCAGAACATACAAACAACAAGGGTGTTTGCTAATACAGAAACAGTCCATAGTAGTAGAATCAACAATATAGTAGCGATTACATCGTAATCCAGCATGCTATCATCGTTCCATGCCCTAACCAACATAAATCTCACTTTTCCGACAGTCTAGAGTTTCCAATTGCAACTTGACCCCCTGCTTCCTCTTCTTTCCTTTCTGCCTCTTTCAACTCTCGTCCTGTCCCGTCCGCTCACTATGCGGGTGGTCTATGACGATTAACATGCTTGCACCTTGCCTATTCTTGGCAAAGCGTCACATGCCCACTTTGAGACCATTACGTGCCCTCGGGAGGCATTTTCCATCTCTTGTGACAGCTCGGCTTGATACCAAGGGCATTTGTTTTGGCCCTGATATCTTCTAAGCTCCCCCTGCTTCCATCCTTCAATATCCATTGCCCTTGATACAAGGGGCATCTAGGCTACTCTTTTCTTATCGATTTGCCTTTCATGGGATCGTTATCAAACCTCTACCACATTTTCGAGTGTCGTATTCCCATTTCCTTTCTCTTGATCGGTAGGCTCGTTGCCTTGTCATCCATCCTTGATACTAGGGGCATCTAGGCTGCCCTTTGGTATTGTCTCGCCTATCCTTGGGCTGGCAATCCTAACAGCCATAGAATCATCTTCGGACCTTTGCCACATTTTTGAGTGTGGTATTCCCCTTCTTTTTCTCTTTATTGGCAGGCTTGTTGGCCAGTCATCCATCCTCGATACAAGGCACATTTGTGCTTCCCTTTGGTATTGTCTCGCCCTTCGTTGGGCAAGCAACCCTAACTGCCATAGGATCATCTTTGGACCTGTGACCATGTAGGTGGAACCCTACACAACTCCTCGGTGGGTAGAAACAGATAAGGAGTCCCGATATGGTCACAACGAAAATGGTGAATCCGAAGAAGGAGATTAGACTAAGAAACACTAAATAAAGATAAGAAAAGGATAAGGAAAAGGAGTCGCCACTAGCCTATTAATGGAAAGATGAGGAAAACCAAACACAAAGAATGAAACCTAAAGAAATCAATGTGAAGAAAACACATGTATGCTCCGTGCCTAATGGATGAAGTGTGCAGATCAATGCGGGCCAGAGAAAGGGTAAGGATTCTTGTTATACACGGGAAAGGTGTTAGGCAGCCCCATGTGCCCGAATAAATTGGATTTTCAAGGTTTCCTGCTTGCTAATGATCTAGTGTGTGTATGCCTGTCTATCCCAAATGCACATGCCTTAGATGAATGCGAAAACATGACAGATCTCTAAGAAAGAATGAATAAAAGAGAAATGATAAGGAAAATAATCCAAGGGACAATGTAGGCATTGAAATTGCCGCTTCATTGTACACCATTGGGCGATGAGGAAAATCGTGAAAATCAAAAATATTTGAAAAGCATCACGCAAAATAGTGGAAAATTAAGAAATCCGAGAAAATCAAATGAGAGAAAATAATCCTTATTCGGGTCCATGTCGACATTGTCAAGCCTGTAAATGTATGCCTTTAGGCAATGAAAATCCAAATCAAATCAAAATCATGAAAATCAGAAGAAATCCAGAAAATAATGCAAAAACTAAGTTTAAATTGAGTTTGAAATCTGTGCATGATGTAAGAAAATAAGCATGAGAATACATGCATAAGAAAAAAGAACAACAAAATTTACAAATGGATGCATGGGTGAAATATGTAAGTTTCAAGAGGCCTCTGTACGAAATTACACGTTCCTGGGTAAAGTTTGGGACATTTAGGGTTAAATATGGAAAAATGTTAAAGAAACACAATTTTATGAAATTTTAAGGAAGTTGAGGGTTAAATGTGTAAAACTGTGCATTCTAGGTAAAAATTAAGATTCCTAGGGTCTAATCTGCAAATATGCCAGTAAAACATATGTTTAGTGTAATTTTGGAGAAATTCAGGGTTAAATGTGCAAATTAGTGGAGTCATGGATGAAAAATTTCTAGGGTCTGATTTGCAAATATGCCAGGAAAAGATTGTATTCAGTGCAATATTAGAGAAATTCAAGGCTTAAAATGCAAATCTATGCATTTTTGTATAAAAGCATGAATTTCCAGGGTTTGGTTTGCAAATGTGCCAGAAAGTCATGCATTTAGTGCAATTTTAAAAAAATTCAGGGCTTAATATTCAAATTAGTAGACTAATGTTGAAAGAAAACAAAGTCTGAGGTTTTATGTCAAAATTTAATGCTTGAGAATTAGTAATTGAAAAACACAAGGACCACATTGTAAATTTACCAATACAAAACATCATTAAAATGATTTATAAATAAAAGCAAGGACTGATATGCAAGATGAAAGGACCTAAATGCAAGAAAAAGAAAAGAAAAGAAGCTTTTTAAAAGAAGTTTTAAAAACAATCGACGTTCGCCGACGACTACACCTCATTAGCGACAACCGTATGGGAAGCCATCCAAGGCTTCCCCGACACCTAATCTTGCATCCAAACAAGAGGGAAGCAAGAGGGAAGAGAGGGGAGAAGATCTATCAACTTTGATCAATCACCTAGTGGCAGGATGCTTCCTTCCACCATCCTCGTCGGCATCACGATTCCAATGATGGGCCTAGAGAAGATAAGGCTACTAGAGGTGTCGGAGCAACGATCCAACATTCCAGGAAGCTCGACGACATGGAGAGGGAAGTCCTCCACCATCTGGAAGCAAGAGAGGTAGCGTGAGCTCCCCTCCAAACCAAGCTCACTGTCGTCTCTGGCGACATTGATTGTGGAGGATGATCGAGGCTTGGAGCGGGGCTTCAGGGCTTCTAGAGTCTAGAGGGAGTAGAGAGGAAGGTTTGCAAACATTCAGAAAGGTGCTACGCTGCGTGAGGTGCCCGGTCGATCCTCACTAGAGGTCGTGTTCTTCGACGACGACAAGTGTTGTAAGCAGCGAGCTGCTTCCAATGGCTACCAGGGGGCTGCGTGGCTTCCAAATTGGAGGAAAAGCAAGAGGGAAGCTAGCCTAACTAATCTTAATCCTACTGGGCATGAATCACTTATAGGATTCGTACCCCACCTCACTTGCTAGAAAATGTGTTTGGTGACCGATAGACTCTGAAATTTTGGCCAGAAAGCTTCCATTGTCCACTGGAATAACTCAGAGGAGGTTGAGGAAGACCTAGGGAACAAAATGAAAGAGAACTGAGCTTTGTTTAGGGCATACCTGTGCTGGCAGTGAGTGTGGACTGCTTGTGGTCACTGGAGCTCGCTGGAGAAGGTGACCAGAGCTCTGAACTGCTCCTCCTCTGAATATCCTTAATGGTTTGAAGCTTCTTTGGTTGCTTTGGTTGTCTTGATTGCTCCGATTTTAGTGGTCTCTTCTTGGTTTCTCTCCTCTCAAGCTTTCTCTCATTTCTTCAACCTTTTTTCCCTCTTACAATTGTGGGTATTTATAGGCTTGCAATGGCTAGGTTGTTTGGGTTGTTATGGGTAGTTTGTTGATGTTGTTATAGTTTGTTATGATGGAGTGGGAAGTGGTTAGGGTTTGTTTAGGTGGTTTTGGTTGTTATTGGTTGTTATAGGTTGTTATGATGGAGTGGGAAGTGGTTAGGGTTTGTTTAGATTGTTATAGGTTGTAATGATGGAGTGGGAAGTGGTTGGGGTTTGTTTTGGTTGTTATAGGTTGTTATGATGGAGTGGGAAGTGGTTAGGGTTTGTTTAGGTTGTTATAGAGATGGTGTGGGAAGTGGTTAGGGTTTGTTTAGGTTGTTATAGGTTGTTATAAGTTGTTATGATGGTGTGGGAAGTGGTTAGGGTTTGTTTAGGTTGTCATAGGTTGTTATGATGAAGTGGGAAGTGGTCAGGGCTTGTTAGGTTTAGGGTTTTGGATTAAGGCTTGCTAGATTTAGGGTTTTGGATTAGGTTTAGGGTTTTGAATTAGGATTTAGGCTAGTTTTAGGGTTTAGCTGCAAGCATATGGGGTGTCTACAGATGCTCCTCCCTGAGTAAGGTCGGTGCACAAATGGAATAGAGACCGATGCTTAGGATTGACAAAGACAGCCCGCCCCCTCTCACAAGGAAAAGAGAATAGGTTGAGAAGTCCACTTCTTTTAGAGCATACACTTGGAATGAAATGGCACAAAGTTATCGAACTTGTGAACTGGATAGTTTGGGCAATCTGCCCAAGAGAGGAAAAAGAAGGAGGAGGATAAAATGATAGACTTGTCTATAAAAGAGGTGATAGTTTAGGTTATTAGCCTAAGCGATAGTTTAGGATATCAGCCTGAATGATAGTTAAGGATATCAACCTATGTGATAGTTTAGGATATCAGCCTGAATGATAGTATAGGATATCAGCCTAAGTGATAGTTTAGGATATCAGCCTGAGTGATAGTTTAGGATATCAGCTTAGGTGATAGTTTATGATATCAGCCAGGGGAAAAGGGTATGACTAGATATCAGACCTGCCAACTGGAGGAGTGATAGTTTAGGTTATCAGCCTAAGTGGTAGTTAAGAATATCAGCTTAAATGATACTTTAGGATATTAGCCTAAGTTATAGTTTAGTATATCAGCCTGGGTGATAGTTTAGGATATCATCTTAAATGATAGTTTAGGACATCAGCTTAAATGATAGTTTAGGATGTCATCCTAAGCGATAGTTTAGGATATCACCTAAATGATAGTTTAAGATATCAACCTAAGTGATAGTTTAGGATATCGGCCTGGGTGATAGTTTAGGATATCAGCCTAAATGATAGTTTAGAATTTTAGCCTAAATGATAGTTTAGGATATCAACCTAAATGATAGTTTCAGGTATTAGCCTAAATGATAGTTTAGGATATCAATCTAAGTGATAGTCTAGGATATCAGCCTAAGTGATAGTCTAGGATATTAGCCTATGTGATAATTTAGGATATAAACCTAAGTGTTAGGAAATAAGTGTCTCTTGTCTGGAACGAGACCGAAGAAAGGGGCACCATCGACTCTATCCACTAGGAATAGAAGTCAATAGGAGCATAGTAAGGTAGTGGCCTTACTAACCAGAGGATATGGCAAGTTTCAGAATTACCAACCGAGAAGATATGGCAAGCCTCAAACTTACTGACCAAGAAATGGTAAGTTTCGGACTTACCAACCGAGTATATATATGGCATGTTGATGGATGCCAATCAGATAGTTTAAGATATCAGCTCAAAGGGATGTATCTCTAGGTTCTGTTTCTTTTGAAATGAGAATCCATAGGGAAAGGGGTTCATCCATCATGGAGTGAAGTTAAGGAGAATGTCTTTGAACTCCGTCCTCTTGGACACATATCAGGGAGACAAGGATAAGATCGTCCAGACTTCGTCTAAAGCCTAGAAGGAGATGGAATCTAGACTTGCCTAGCCAAGGCAAGTCAAACACAGGGGAGATGTGGAACCTATCAATTGAGCTTAGGTCGGTGACAGACTCCCAGGCAGGATGATAACAAAGAAGGAAGAAGATACTAAAAGGCAGCTGACATGCCCCTGGTATCAAGAAGTGACAATAAAACTATGAAGGTTATAGAGGGCAGATCATGGGATACCTGAGCAAAGCCAACATCCCTAAACTACCACAAAAGTGTTGGAAGATAAGGATGCAGAGGTCCTAACCAACTGTTTAGCTAAAAAGGTTTTCCAGGGGGACATTATTCACAAGTACCAGTGCACCCTGGATCATCACCGCTGTGTGCGATATAAGTTGAGACAGTTGGGGATTTGTTGTCTATGCCCAACGCCGTCGTGAATTCAGATTGTTTGTGACATGCCAACAATGCTCTTGATCTAATGCTTGACTCGATGCAATGTCCAGCTGTAGTTATCGCTTTGTAGGAACCATTATGTAAAGAATGTCACTTCTTTATAAGAATGTGCACCTGACCATCATTCCGAAGATATAATTTGTACTAAGCGTTCTCAAAACAGTCCTCCTTTCCACAAAGCAGCTTACATGCCCCTTGTCGAAGACTCTGGTTCAGTTACATAGTAAGTTGGTGTTCTATTAGGAGCATGATACATGACTTTTGACCAAAGAGTAGTTGACATGCCCCTAGTATCAAATTGACTGGACATCACTCGAGAGTATGGAGTCTTGGAAGCTAGACTATAACTATAGATGCACCTTGAACCATCAGAGTAATTAAGACTATCATCAGTCAAAGAAAATGATACATTGATCTACTGATTGGAGGTATGTATACCCAACTACCATCCTGTATTGTACTTGGAAGATAGAAGGAATTGTGGCAACTTGACATAGACCTTTGATTGAGATTGTAGCCTACCTTTGACTAGTATGTCTAGGGTGTGTTCTGCTGAACCATGGTGTTTTGATAGTTTTGTATTTGGTAGTACTACCACCGGGCATTCTCCTGATTGTATTTGTAAAATTCAGGATTGCTGCATGGAGATCATAGTCACACTACTGTCCCCACCAATCATCTGCATTTAACTAGAGATCAACTAATAGGTACCCCTATTGTACATTTTAACACCAAAGAGCAACTGAAATGCCCATGGTTAAAATTCCAGTCCATTTATTACAATCAATGTGCAATGAATTACTTGATGTATGTATCTTGACCAAAGAACAACCAACCTGCCTTTGATGAACAGAGTAGCAGATTGTGTGAGCCCAACTAGAAAGCAGCTGACATGCCCCTAGCATAAAAGACTAACGATGATCAATGAAAACAAAAGGCAGATCAAACGATACTAAGGCAACACAGATGCCCCTAGCATCGAGTTAGGCTGCTGGAGGAAGTGCTGGGCACCACTCAGAGATGTAAAGACTTGAGGATTAGGCTGTGACTATAGGCACACTTTGAATCACTGAAGCTGTCATTACTGATTATGGTTGGGGCAAGTGACACAATTGTTTACTGATTGGAGGCATATATATTTATCCACTATCCTAAGCTATACTCAGATGGCAGGATGAAATGTGATAAATCGTAGTCTATCTTAGGCTGGCATGTCAAGACTTTTCTATGTTCAGTTGCTTATTGTGTTCTAACTGCAAACATGTACTTGGCTGTGTTAACCGCAAGCATTCTCCAAATAATGTTTACCACACCTGAACTACTACGGAGGAGTTGCTCTCATGCTGTTGATTCTGCAAGTCAGTGTAGCTCATGCACTAACCGGTGTCCTTGCTGCATACTCTCTTTAACCAACGAGCAGCTGAAATGCCCTTGGCTAAAAGCACTTGGCAAAATCCTATTGAGCCAATTAATATTCAAGCAAAATTGTGATGATTATGATTATTGTGGTGGACTCTATTATTGTGAGCAATTTAATTATTTAAGAGTGACCTTATTGTTTGATAAAAAAAAGCATGTCTTATTGACTAAGTGTGATTTTAGTTGCTTGTTATCTGCATTTATTGCTTTGCTTGTTAACTGAGTTCATTTTTTGGATCACTTGCTTGCTTAGTTCAACTGTTTGTTTGCCCTTTGTTAGGCTGGAAAGCTGTATACCTATTAGAGGAGGAAGACACCCATGACTCAGTTGATGCAATAGAGACTCACAAGCCATGGGTGACTCTCAATGGGTAGTGGTGGTGCTCAAACTCATTGTAAGGTAGTGTACTTAACCTGGCTCCATGCCAAACTCTTTAAGGTCTTGTTCCTTTTTTTTTGGGATCACTGATTTTTCTTTTACTCCCTCATAAACTGTGGTTTCACCCTAACCTTGACTTGGAGGTAATCGGCATCCAATCTATTCTGAAGGCCTTTGTGGCAAGTGGGTGGGTCAGTCCCTCAAAGGTGTAATTTTACTGGGCACATACTCCAACTCCTCTCCAAGGCATGGTGAAGGTAGAGCTACAGCGCATGCCTCTCACTCTTGGGCTAACTTCTGTCTTTGCCTACTGTCCTCTCTATTCTTTTATGCCTTTGCAAACGTATGTTTTCTTTTCTGGCTCACACCCTCAGTCACCCCTAACATTTTATCTCCCTCTTGGAGGTGCAAGGTCCTTGCATAGTTTGGACATTTCATCGGGCTTTGAAGTACAGTGGCTCCCTCGCTAACTTGGTCATTGAGTAGCAACAACAGAGGAGAGATAATCCATTCCGACATAGGCAAGCTTTTCTGAATTTCATCATTGGGCAGAATGTTATTGGCAAGCAAACTATTACTTTTGTTATTCTTAATGTTTTTTTGTTTTGTGTTTTTTTTTCAACTTTTGTGCTTTTTCTATTTTTTTTTGTTTCGATATATGGTAATGCAAAAGGAAAAAACAAAGGAAAAGGATACAACTCCTGTCCTTGTTGTTGCTGTTTTCTTGATGCCATTGGGGTTCATTGTAACACCTAGTAGTGACACTGGAAACCAGAATCAATGCAAGTGTAACCGAAGCTATTAAAATTGTTATTGCAACTGAGACTATCACTGTGAATGTTGAATCTACTGGTGACATTAGGATTGTATTTGTTGTTGGAGTTGATATCTGCTATGACAGTTGTCTCGTACCAGATCCAAGGTACTTGCATGTGCTGGGTCAGATCGATGCACGGCAAACTAGCAAACTTTTGGCTAGGCTCCCTGCAAAGAAACAAGAACAAGAGTGGCACACATGAGTGTCACTGGATAGAACTTGGGAAAAAGTTGGAGGACGAACAAGGCTAATGAGACATGATGGATTTCCTAGGAATGAACTAGGAAAGATAGGATAAACCCCTGAAGTTCCAGCATCATCGGAGCTTGCCGGCACAAACAAGGTATGGTCGGCTATTCTAGGGTGTGCACATGCATGTCTAGTGTGTGCTAGTGTGTGTGTTGCCTCCTATGGGTTGACGACAATGTCTCCATTGTCAATCAAATCTTGGATAGCATTCTAGGGAGCAAAACACTTGTTTATCGAATGTCCAAGAGTGCGATGGAATTGGCAGAACAAGCTTGTCTTATACCACCTAGGAAGCGGGTCTAGTAATAGACGAACCTCGAGTAGTTGCTGGAACGGCACAACTCTAGGATAGGTGCCACTCAACGAATCCCCGAGTGGGGTGAAGTCACTTTCCATACGGTGAGGTCACCTTTACTGTTGTTGCTGCCCTTGTTGAGTTGACGCAACGTGACATGCCAGCTCAACAGTGGTGTGTGAGTGTGTAATGCAAGTAGAACTAAAAGCTGGTGAGGGTACTAACATAGATGTGGGTGTTGCATCTTGCATGCCAACAACCATAGTACCACTATCGATCAAAGTCTAAATGACATCTCGTAGAGTGTGGCAACTATCAGTCGGGTGCCGCAATGATCAATGATAATCGCAGTATACGCTCGCGTCATACCATAAAGGAAGTGAAGTTGGTGGGGGACGTGGATCGGGTAGTCTCAGAAGCAACACAACCTGAAGAAAAACAACGCTCAGCAGCTCACTTAGTGGAGTGAAGTCACTCTTAGTGCGACGACCACGCTTCTGCTTAGGATGTTGTCCTTGCCAAGCCAATGTGACGTGATGCACTGGCTTGATGGTGGAAAGTGTGTCTATAGTGTGTAATGATGACCTATGTGTTGGGACCTGAACCTGATGCTGAGGTGGGCAATGAGTACATTGTGCTGTGTGTGGTGTTGAGCACGAGAGCAATAATTGAGGCACCGGTACGGCTCCGGGTGACGAACTCGAGAAATGCTATATTCTCGCAAAACTAATGGGTTGGTCCTTAAGTGATTGTGATGCATGTTGTGACAAGTGCAGTTGTGGTGCAGGAGGTAGAGATAATGCCCCCATCGCAGGAGCAGTGTGAAGCTAGGGAGACGGTATGGGCGATAGTGTAGTGGGGTGAGCTTGCAATGCTATAGTGGTCTACACTGGAACCTCAAGAGTTGAAAGAGGAGGACCCTTCATAGGATCAAGAGAAAGAGCCATGTGCTCAAGCCTCCGTGCCAAAGTTCTAAATCATTGAGCCTGGATGGCTGAATACCCATCAAAGGATATGTTAGAAGGCGATAGCGGAACAGGAGTGGTCCCTAAAACAGATGCAACCGCAGCTGGTTGTATTCCTGAAACAGGAGGGCCCAAGAGATAGGGTGTAGCTGGCTGAACTTCTGGAATCCACGTGGTAGTCACTGCAATCGACTCAGTGATGGGCCCTAGATCTGCTTGCGTTTGCCGCTGTCCTGGGAAAGGAGGTAGGGATCCTCCATGATTCCTAAATTGAGACGCATGGTGGGAAGAAGAAGCAACCAAAGTTTGAGAAGGAGGATCTAAATGTGGGACCCCCTTCAAATCAATAACTGGACACTTGTGGGCCTGCGGGGCCATGGCTAGCTGCAAGTGAATATCAATGGAGTTGCGGCAAAAGACAAATGCATGAGCTTTAAGACGAACTACCGTCAAAAGTGACCAATAGCTCAGGAAACGACAAGAGAAAACAACGGGAGGCCCCCTGCAATGGAGACCCCCTAACTCCTAGTTGAGGACCTCACAACAAGTTACCAGTGAAAAATAGGCATCAGAACTTGAACAATGACGCAAAGACAAATGCGAGTTATTAGTGGCATACAATGACACACAATGCAGATGGATGTCCTAAAGTGCACTCTCTCACCATGCATGTCCCCATGGGGTTGACCACAGGGGACGTACTCATGGATTTAGGTTTTGACTCTGATCAGAAAAGTAAGGTTCCCATTCTAAATCCTTGCCAAACCGTAGGCAGTGAATGAGTGGTGCGTTGGTGGCCTCGACTCCTGTAGCAGCGAAGAGCTGTACCCTCTACTAACACCGACACGACCCTGGACAAGGGGGCAAACTAGCAACACGTCCTACACCAAAACTATAGAACGGGCTTCCAGAATTGTCCTTCGCAAACTGTAGGTGGACACAGGAGAGGAGAAGATGCATGCTTTCTAAAATGATCATTTATGCACATATGCTTGGTGTCTTTTGCTTGCGTTTTATTAAACTAAGGGGAATTAGTGAGAATTTGTCTCTAGTTATGCCTTTTTATTTGTTTGTCTGAATTTTTGTGTTTTATTTTAACAAGGAAGGAAGGCAAACATGTCTCTACTCTCCAAATCATGGTAAATACGGAAAGGTAAGAAAACACACAATCATGGTATCCAAACACTCAACCAACAAGCAAAAGGCATGAGCATGGCATGTGCTAGTGTGGTGTTCACAGGTAAGTGAAGAAAAGCAAGCATCAAAAGGCATGTGCATGTGTGGTGGCATAGCAATCGTGTAAAAAGGCATGTACAGTTAAATATGTAAAAACAAATAGAACTAGCAAATAAACACAAAGTGTACAAATCATTCACAAGCAAGCGAGCAAACCAAAACGAAAGCCAGAATCTGATTATCCCCAGCAGAGTCACCAGTTCCTGTGACCATGCTGGTGGAACCCTACACGACTCCTTGGTGTGTGGAAATTGACGAGGAGTCCCGACATGGTCACGATGAAGATGGTGAATCCGAAGAAGGAAGCTAGACTCAGAAATATCAAATAAAGATATGAAAAGGATAAGGAAAAGGAGTCGCCACCTAGTCTTTTAATGGAAAGACGAGGAAAACCAAACATAAAGAAAAACACCAAAAGAAATCAATGCAAAGAAAACACATTTATGCTCCATGCCTAATGGATGAAGTGCACAGATAAATGCTAGCCAGAAAAAAGATAAGGATTCTTGTTACGTATGGGGAAGGTGTTAGGCACCCCCATGTGCTTGAGGAAATCAGTCTTTCAAGGTTTCCTGCTTGCTAATGATATAGCATGTGTATACTTATCTACCCCAAACGCACATGCCTCAGATGAATGAAAAAACATGATAGATTTCAAAGAAACAATGAATAAAAGAGAAATGTTAAGGAAAATAATCTAAGGGACAATGTAGGCATTGCAAATGCCGTTTGACTGTACGCCCTTGGGAAATGAAGAAAATCATGAAAATCAGAAATATTCGGAAAGCATCACGCAAAACAGCAGAAACTTAAGATATCCGAGAAAATCAAATGAGAGAAAATAATCCTCA
This sequence comes from Posidonia australis, assembly GCA_024699735.1. NCBI lineage: Eukaryota > Viridiplantae > Streptophyta > Magnoliopsida > Alismatales > Posidoniaceae > Posidonia > Posidonia australis. The sequence goes on from JAMKQA010016846.1 coordinate 26,502, forward strand.
TTCGGGTCCATGTCGGCATTATCAAGCCTGTTAATGTATGCCTTAGGGCGTTGAAAATCCAAATCAAATCAAAATCATGAAAATCTGAAGAAATCCAGAAAATAATGGAAAACAAAGTTAAAATTGAGTTTCAAATGTGTGCATGTTGCAAGAAAATAAACATGAGAATACATGCATAAATAAAAAGAACAATAAAATTTACAAAATGGATGCATGGGTGAAATATGTATGTTTCCAAGGGCCTCTATGCAAAAATTACATGTTCCTAAGTAAAGATTGGGACATTCAGGGAAAAAATTGCAAAAATGTTAAAAAAACACATTTTTATGCATTTTTAAGGAAGTTAGGGGTTAAATGTGCAAAATTGTGTATTTTAGGTAAAAATTAAGATTCTATGACCATGCCAACCCAGGGGTCCAGAGCGGAGTCACACCTGAGGGACGAGATCAGAGTCATACCAAGATGGCGAAGGCGCAAGATAGGACAAAACTATAAAAAAAAGAGTCGTCACCTAGTCTTTTAAGGGAAAGACGAGGAAAACCACAAAAGATTGAATGCATGAGATGCAGATATGAAGGTCAAATGTCTGCTAACTAGAGGTTGGGTATGGATTCCTATTACACACGAGGAAGGTGTTAGGCACCCTCGTGCACCCGAGAAATTCGGTCTTTCTAGTCTAAATCGTTTGTTAAAGGCTAGATGAATGTTTGCTAAGCCTAGATCGTGCTCTAAACATGCTAATATGAATGCCATGTTAAGATTTGATGGATGTGCATGATGGTATGCAAAAACTGTGAAGAAATCCATATAAAATGACGAAATCGCAAAATACAACACAACAAAGGGAATCACATGAAATGACGAGGTTTTTAGTGAGAAAGGCTCAGAAAACCACCCAGGCCTCAAGAAAATCAATAATGCAAACAACTTAGCTCAGCAGAACCATGAAAAACATTGCGGAAATCTGGGTGGAAAAATTGCAAAGTAAGTCCACGTGAAATGGGCAAACTTGGACATGTGAAGTAATTCACAAAAAATGACGATGTTTTTGCAAAGAATGACTTAGAAAATCACACCCGTGTCTAAAGTGCAAAATTCGCACATAAGTGCAAATAGGGTCAAAATATGAAACTAAAGATTGATTTATAGTGAAAACATGGCTTTTAAATGAAGTTTATGATTAAATGCAAAATAAGGAATGCAATAAGCGAAAAACATTAAAAATATGCAAGAAAACATTTAAAACCCTAAATGATAGATTTAAAGTTAAACTAAGGGTCTATATGCAAATTCCTTGTGTTCTGGATTGTTTACATAAGATTTAGGGGCCTATGTGCAAAATGTCAAGGGCATGAATGTGATCAAAATCGAGCTTTATGTTGGTCAGTGTAATTATGGGATTCATTAGGGTTCAGGATGAAAAATTCATAGAGAAACCTCATTTTTTTAAGTTCTAGGGGCTTAATGCAAAAGATCAGGACTTAAATGCAAGGAAAATATGAAAACAGGGGCATAAGCATGGTAAAATATTCATAAATGCATTAAAAATGAAAAATCCAAATATGTAGGGGATTATATGCAACACTTACGGAGGAAAGAAAAGAATTGATAGCTTTTTTAAAATTACAAGGGCTGAAACACAAAAGAACAAGACCTAAATTAAATGAAAAAAACTTAACTATAATAAACTAAGGACCTAATAATAATAACCTAGACTTATGGGGCTTGGACCTAAACAACTTCCTATTCGAAGATCACCGGAGGATCACCGGCATTCTCCCTCCGACGATGAACTAGCAGAGGCCTAGCCATGCGAGGAGGTGAGTGGCGGTCCTAAAGGCTGAAGTGAGGCTTGGCGGCGATCTCCGGCATGTCGGGAGGGGCTGGGGTGGCCTGAGGCTCTCCCCCCACCTCGCGCTTCGGTGAGGCGTTCTGGAAGGTGACGGTGTGATGGTAGCAGCACTCCAGCGATGGCCAAGCTGGGGCAGAGGTCGGGGAAGCTTTCTAGATGCATGAGGAAGTTCTTGAGGGTGTCCTTGATAGCTGGGATGGCCTGAGGAGGTCTACCCATCCCTTATGCCGAAGGAGGATATGACAGAGTCTTGGGTGGCGTTCTTGGCTCAAAGTCGACGGTGCGGCAGCCAGGCGTGGTGCATGGCAATGTTGTGGAGCCTTTGGAGGTGACAGTGCGGAGCGACAGTGGCTGGCGTACTATGGCGCCTCCTCGACGATGGTCAACGGTGGTGGCAGGGCTGCAGCATTGGCGACGGGGTAGCAGATCTTCTAGTGGCCAGAGGGTCTTCTCCGGTGCAGGGGCACTCAAGGAGGAGGAGGAAGATGGAGAAGTGCCTAGAAGGCCTCTCCTCAATCTAGAGGCCAAAGGCCTCACTGGTGGTTCACCACCCACCACCGGAGACTAGATCGATGGCTCAGGAGGCATTGCTCCGCCGTGGCGCGATCCAAGGGTCCTAAGGGGACCTAAAGGGCAAGCCTGACTTGAAGTAGAGGGGGGAGAAGAGTACCTGGCGTGCAGGGTGTCCTCTCCGGCGTGGCAGGTCGACAGCGGCCTCTAGACGTAGCTTCGGCGAGGGCTCTAGTTGCGAGAATGGGCTGGTGGCTCTGGTGGTGGAAGGATGTGGGGTTTTATTTGGGGATCCAAGCACTGTAAGGGGTTGGAGGCTCAATGCTTTGGGAGGCTCCACGTTCATCCCTTGGTCTATCGGCGGCGAGCACCTTTTGAACTCCGACAAAGCCACTCCCCGCCGTCGATCTCCCTCGCAAGGGCTAAGCGTCATGGGATCGAGGGCACGACAGAAGAGGAAGGCTCGGAGATCACAAGGATCAAGGATCTCGCGCCAGAGATTGCAGGATCTGTCGAAGATGGTGTCCGAGAAGTCGCCGAAAAAAGCGAGGGTCATCGGTGGTGAAAGCTCGTCGGAATTATTTTTCTGGTTTGAAAGGTTTTTGTTTTAAGCTTTAATTGGGCTTATTGGGCCTACAACGGGCTTAGGGTTTGGTTTTTTGGTTTTCTTTTGTTTTAAGGTTTTGTTTTTTAGGCTTTTAAATGGATTTTGGGTTTTTGATTTTAAGTCTTAAATTAGGGTTTTGTGATTTTAATTTAGGCTTTTTTTTATGTTTTATGGTTTTCATTAAATTAGTTTTAAATTAGGGTTTTAATTATTTTTGGTTATTGTTTTATTTTATTTGGGGATTTTTTTGGATTTTAGGGTTTTGGTTTTAGGTTCTTAATTGAGTTTTGTGATTTTAATTAAATTATGATTTTGGTTTAATTAATTGGTTTTAAGCTAGGGTCTTAATTAGTTTAGGTCTTTTAGGGTTTTAACTAGTTTAATTTTTGGTTTTTGATTTTAATTAAGATTTTGAATTTAATTAGGTTTTTGGATTTTAATTAGGTTTTTGGTTTAATTAATTTAGGTTTTTAATAGATTTTGACTTTGATTAGGGTTGTCACTTAATTACTTGGATTTTACTTAATTTTGACTTGAATTGGAATTTTTGTTTGTTTAATAGGGTTTTAAGTGCATTTTACTTAATTTTGACTTGAATTAGGGTTTTTGTTTAATTAATTGGATTTTAAGTGTATTTTATTTAATTTTGTCTTGAGTTAGGATTTTTGTCGGATTAATTGGATTTTACATAGATTTTATTTTATTTTGGCTTGAATTATGGTTTTCACTTGATTAATTGGGATTTTAGGTGATTTAATTTGATTTTGTCTTGAATTAAGGCTTTTACTTGATTACTTTTAAGTTTTCAATGTGTTTTGTTTGGTTTTAATTTTAATTAGGTCAGAGTAGACTAGTATGGGCCTGAATGGGCTTGTGTGGGCATAAGTGGGCTAGGATTTTGATGGTCGCAACCAGAGCATCATCCAAAAGAGCCTGCTGCCTAGTGACCTCAAAATCGGGGTGTCTACAGATGCCCCTCCTTGAGTGAGGTCGAGGGAATCGAGACCGATGCTCAGGATTGACAAGACACCCCACTTGAGTATGTGGGAGAGTGGTATTCGCTGTGGGGCTGTGAGCCACTTATTCGGCGGATGCACCGAAAACCCATGACTCGTGGGCCATGCATGATGTTGATGCAAAGGATGACTGTAATGCTGAGTGATGCATGAGGGCGATGCTGGTACTGAGTGGGTAGCCCAACTTCCAGAGGGGAGCGTGAGGGATTTCCTGACTCGTGCCAAGGGCTACCCGGACAAGTTTGTCAGACTTATTTGCTGAGGGTAAACCTGGCGAATGACAGACCGTTTGGCCCGAGAGGTTGCCAGTTGTCCTGCTACTGACTGATAGGAATGATGCCACCTAGCTTTCCTCCTGAGCTTAGCTCAGGGTCCTTTCCTTTGATCCTTACCTTGCTTAAGGCGAGGCTTCAACTACATGTACCATCTAGACCCGTCTTCAAAGAGATTAACCCTGATGTTCTAGTGGCTTCCGACTGTGACTCAGCCAGGACCATGAGAGATGAGCGATCCAGCTGCTAATGGTTGCTATTGGCTTTGATTCTAAGGGGCTTGACTTTCCATTCTTCAGCCTTTAATGCTCGGCTGCGACTTCGACCAATACAGATAACTACTCTTGAGATAGTAGTTCTAGGTCACTGACTTGCTCATTTGACTGAATTGCCCTGCTGACTATCTCACCCTCTTTCACAGTGCAATCAGAATATTAGGTAGCACTTTGCTCTGCCACTGGCTTATTTGGACTATGAGACTGATGTAATTGATATCCAAGGCTGGCGGGACTACACTTATGGCTCTGCTAGCACAACGACTTGTAGGACTATCATTGCGGGGCTCGTTGTTGGAGCGGTGATTGATGTTGTCCAAGTGATTGCTGGTGACTGAGGTTGTGGTTGCACCATCTGATGTTGGCTCTTTTCTTCAGTGGCCTGGCTTTGATTGGGACCAAGTATCCCTGCACTAACAAAGTTAGTGAGGTCCGACGGTATAAAAATCTCATTGTACCTTCTGGTGCACAGATATCTGTCTTTGTGCGACTGTCGCTCCTAGTTTGGTCTCTCGAACTCTCGCTTTTCTTCCTCCTAGATGGGCTCGGAGATTCCTTGGCCATGTCGCTCGAGTGGTGCTCCTTTCTTGTATCCCCATTTGCGACACATGTTTTCGATCATCCGACGAGGATCGCCATGAACGGTCAGGTAACTGACATGTTTGAGGGCCGGAATGTAATTGACTGGCTTGGAACAGTTGATCCACAACACATCGGATGGCTTGGGGTCGAACTGGACGATCTGGTGGGAGACAGTGGAGACCGACTCAACCATTTCTTTGTCAAGATCTTCCACCATGGCAATAACTGCGTCATTGCCGCGGTGGAACTTAACCATGAGGTGGAGGGTCGAGAGGATCGCCTGATGCTTATGCAGCCAAAGGCACCCAAGCTGAAGATTGAAAGGGGGCTCTAGATCCACAATATAGAATTTGACACCGAGGACTACAGGCCCTAAGATGAGAGGAATAACCAACATTCCTTGCGTGTCGTGATGCGTGTTATCAAAAGTCATCATTCCCTTCGCAACTGGTATGATATCCTCGGCTTTGAATCTGATTTTGTTTGCTGTACGCAAATGGCAGACGTTAAAGTCCACGCTGTTATCCACCAGAGTGAGGGAATTCAAAAGCTTTGACATTATACCTTAATGAACAGGGACTGGTTATGATTAACACCTGTTGAAGGTGATTCCTCAATGATGAAAGAAATGACATAAGGCTCTGCAATCATGCCCACCATATTCTCAAGAGCGGATGGTTCTATGGTGGGGGAGACTCGAGCAGCCAGAAATACCCTTAAGAAGGCCTCTTGATGCTTCGAAGAATTATAGATGAGATCCTAAATAGAGATGTTAGCCTTAACCTTCCTCAGTTGAGTTGTGATGACGACGGAGGGCTGCTCCTACCTGGTCGATGAAGTAGGGACAGAACAAGGGACCATCCTGGAAGGTTGGGTGGCTGGCTAAAAGGTGACCTAGCTAGATAGTAAGTTGGATAAGAAGCCGAGCAAGAGGCTAGACAAGATACTAGTGAAGATGTAGGAATGGAAACTAGACAGGATGCTGAATGGGAGATTGGATAGGATTCTAGGCAAGAGGTTGGACAAGATTCTAGGTGAGAGGTTGGACAGGATTCTAGGCAAGAGGTTGGACAAGATGAGTAGGCCATTAGGTGACCCAAAGTGCGCGGTCAACGGTGTAGTGGTACACTCGGCCCTCGCGGTCAGCCTTATCATGTGGACTACTAACTCAGAACTGGCATGAATCAGATGATAAAATGAGTAGGGATGGGCTTACCCACAATATAGATCAGATCAGAGGGGTCTACCACAGATGACGTAGACCTAGAAGTAGAGAGGAAATGGATTCTTGAGGCCCCAATGCCTGCTGAGTTATTATGCACAGGCATGGGTTGGTTAATAAGGTTGGGATAGGCAGGTGGTGCTTGTGCACGTGGAGGTGGTGGTGCAGGTGCAGTGTGAGCCTCCTGGGTGTTGATGACAATAGCTCCTTTGTCGATCAAATTCTGGACAACGTCCCGAAGAGTGTGGTAATTATCAGTCGAATGTCGTAGAGCTCGATGATAATCGCAGTACGCATTTGCGTCATACCACTTTGGGAGCGGGTTAGGTGGCAGATGAGGATCCGAAAGTCGCAAAAGTGACACAATCTGAGGGAATAAGGCACTCAGTGGTCTATCAAGCGGAGTGAAGTCACTTTCAGTGTGACGACCACGCCTCTGCCTAGGTTGTTGTCATTGTCGAGCTGGTGGGACGTGATGCACTAGTTCAACAGTGGAGTGCGCGTATGTGGTGTGTGGAGAACTACATGCAAATGCTAATTGGTTCATGTAATGCTAGCTCTCTACTCTAGTAGGCTTCGCCGAAGGCTTGATGAAAGTGACGGCTACCTGTAACCATGCCGGCAAGGAGATTCCGCAAAAAGAAGAATGCAAAATCGGTCGGCAAAATCACGTCGAAAAAGCAAAATAAAAGGAGTCGCCACCTAATCTATTATGGAAGACAAGGAAAACCATATGCACGAAAAAATCATGCAAGAACAACAAAGACAAGTCTACGAAATAACCA
>JAMKQA010016847.1:0-34365 GCA_024699735.1 Posidonia australis
TTTTTGCATGATTTTTCATGTATATGGTTTTCCTTGTCTTCCATAATAGATTAGGTGGCGACTCCGTTTTATTTTTCTTTTTCGACGTGATTTTGCCGACCGATTTCGCATTCATTTGCGGAATCTCCTCGCCGGCATGGTTACAGATATACTCACGAGTGATCAGTTACCCATGCTCTTTGATGCAACAAACAGTCTAAAGAATCACAAAAACACAGAATCATGTGATGCTGGAGATCGTGTGGCACAGTTATATAGGGAAGTTTCAAAGAATCATACTTGGAGGACGCCGGATCGGGGGACGATGGATTGGGTTACTGTAACAGAATACTTGGAGGTCAGTTTACTTGGGGATGCTGGACGATGGATCGGGGGATGCCGGACGCCAAGACGGGGCCACGGGGGTATCGGCTGGGCCGCTGCGGGCTACGGGACTACGGGAGTGCGGGACTGCGGATATGTTATGTGCGGGACTGCAGGTAAATGTTAGGTTAAAATGTTTATATATATTTATATTTTATGTTAAAATTTTAGGGTTTAGGTAAATTTACTTAATTACCCCTGGATTAATGGGTTAATAGGTACCCATAGTATGCGACCCAAATCCTGAATGGGTTAACGGATACTCATAGTATGCTACCTAAATTTTGACCCATTAAATTTATAGGTTAGCGGATGATGGGTTAACGGATCAACGGATATACAAAAATTCTACCATAATCCGTTCTTAACAGATCGGGTTGACTCAGACTAACGGGTTATACTCGATCCATTTAAAACCCTAACCTTGATGTGGGTTCATATGCCGAACATTTAATTTTAGTGCCACCTTTGTTATTAAAATTATCTTATAGGTTTATACAAAATAAACTGCATCCAATGCAACTCCCTAGAGCAAAAGCCGGCACATGGGGAATGACTCCTGGTCTAAACAAAAAACAAGCTTTTGCTGAATGGAAAGCGAACCATCTATTTATGGGGTACCCTAATATCAGTAGCTGTAAGAATTTATTGTGAGATCGGCATATATCATCATGAGATATCTTTTCAATCATAATATTCTTCAGAGATTCCTGCTACGGAAGCAGACGGATAGGCGAGTACAACAGGTGAAGCCTATTGATTATAGGTGAAACTTTTGCACTTTTAATCATAATATTATAGGTGATTTTTATATTACTGCAGTGAAATATAAAACAATTTATTGTGGGTTTCATTTCATTCAAGTGTATGATGGGATTTTGGTGGCTACAGTTCTCAATTCATTCATCCATCAGGACATAAATTCAGTCAGTGATCCAATCTGTTGCAGGCTTTGTATCTATTCATTGATTGACGATTCTCTCCCATATAGTTCAATAGCTTTTGAAAAAGGGATAATATGAAACATAATAAGTGCTTTGTACGTACTTCTTCTACGTATATACTGGAAAAATGACGTGGATTTTTGATATGAGATCATAACACGACAGATCGGATAATGATGTAATGATACGACTCGATGATTGCATGGTGGATGAAACACGTGCAATTTTTCAGCGATGAGAAGCAATAACCAAACCTATTTGTAAAAGATTCTGTCTTTCAATGAGAAATATGAAGCTTAAGATTCTTTTTAAGTGAACGGTTGTTTACAGTTCTCCATGTTTTTTGAGGTTTTGGCCTTTTGGGAGCTATTTGTCCAAACAAAAGCATTGTTTCCAGATGACTGGTGGACTCTTCCAGCTCCATTAAGTGTAGATGGAAGAGTTAATGCTGAAACTATTGATAAACAAATACTGGAATTGGTAGATCCGACATGAAATGACCTTCTTGTCAATCGACTTTAACTTGTTTTACCATACAATCAATCAATATTTACGATTCATGTCATGTTAGCTTGCCTCGTAATTCTCACTTGCGCTTGGTTTTGGTTTTAGATATATTTCTTGCTTTGTATTCTCCTTTCTGCGTCGATGAAGGATACCACTTGCTCTTGCCGTAGCGTGGGACTACTGACAAACTCAGTGGAAGTGGGTTTCTCACTCGCAAGGCCAAGGCAGAGGAAAAGCTTCTGAACAGTAGTTGGGAAGCACTGGTCACTGGAGGTGGAGTAGATGAACTCATCTCAATTCATGTCTTTTTCTTTTCTAACCGATATGGTTGAGTACATCCTTCTATGGAGGGTATTGAAGCGAGATTATTTCAATCAGTACTCATATCTCAGAAAAAGAAAGACAATACTCAAGCAACAATCATCAGGGTATTAAAGCAAATGTGTATATTTCTACAAACACCAGCAGATGGCCATAACAACCTTAGCTTGCAAGATTATTTACAATACTTGGGACAACACATCAACCAGGTATTGAAGCCAGCAATAATTTGGGCACCTAATATAATATGTCCAAGGGAAAGTATGATATCTACTCCAAGGCACATTGTTGAGCACATGTGAGGGAAATACTTTCCTTTTTTTGAGGTTGCGATTGGTACACACATATATTGCGTTGTCTCAAGAAATCTACAAATGACATATAGATGTGGTAGAGGTCTTCACCGCACCATGTAAAATGTAGGTATGTGCAACTTTAATGTGTAAAATGTCTTAGATATGTACGACTTTAATATGAGGTCTACATTTGCATCAATTGAAAGGATACTGTTCATGATTACAAAGTACTAAAGTATGTTATTTCATATATATATATGACACAACTTCTCCCACCTTTCTGGAGGTTAGTGTTATAGAAGTTTCTTTTTTTTGTTATCGGTTTAGATTACTTTTTTGAATACTCCTGGATTCGAATCTGGGAGGCGTGACGAGTTTTATCTTCTCTAAGACATTGTGACAATAAGACATTGTCAATGTCATAGAAGTTCATACTTAAATAAATTATTGTTATCAAAAATCATGTCTTGATAATGTGTTAACAAAATTAAATTTGTGATCCTCAGAAAAATACTATTTAGTTGTTGTTAGATATCCTAATAAAAAAGAATAACTTACGTTCATAACGGATTACACAACTATAAAAGAAGATAGATGAGGAATATTAGATTCAAATGGTGTGAATGAAAAAATATATGGCTTCATTAGTAACTCCATTCTAGCATCACGCACAACTTATGGCATGAGATTAGTAACTCAAAATAAGTTGGTAATAGACTAAAAACATCAAGTTCAAGAGTAGCTAGCAAACAACTCATATATTTCAAATTCAACATACACGGTATTCCATAGAGTAGAGTTACATATAAGTTGAATGTTTTCATAGGTAGCAATATTTTCTGCCTAACTCTATTGTCAACAAAAATAAAATCTCCAGGGAGGACACAAGCAATCAACGAATACCCAATAAAGTTAAGTTTTGAAGTTTGTACCTACAAAATATTATACATACTCAAGAGAGGAGCTCAACTCATCCCGTTGAGCACATGACAAAAGTTATAATTTTTGGAGCCCTATACTAGCCGAAAAATCACTAAAGGTGGGATCAACACCATTGCTCAGCTGAGTATCTCAATTAGCCATGATTATACGATGAAGAGGGCCATTATGATTATATTGTAGTCCTTGCGATGGTACGCACTCCACTTGTTGTCCATTCGGGTCATTTTCCCATGGGTGGTTGTGTTAGTTTACTTTTTTTCGTCGGGTTATTAATATATATTACACTCAAACACTTGATTACGAGAAATCACCATCAAGTGATGTTTGTCGAAGTTGAACTTTCAACTTATCGTACAACCATAAAGAGACTTCACTACTAGATCAAGTGATTACATACGTTGTATTAGTCTACTTGTGGTCCTCATTAACATCTTGATGTTTCAGTCCACATTCATCACAATCTTTCTTCAGCTCCTTGACACTTCCCAGAATCCCTTTGCAATAATCACATCTTGATGAGTGCTCACCGTTAGGTGGTGGTTCATGATTGCCATTGTTGTGCGATGTGGCCTCCTTGTTGATGGTTTGTGACATTTGAAGGCGTAGAATCTCGAAGATGCTACGACGAGATGTGTCAGCATCGATATCCTTGTTGGGCCATCCTTCACCTCCATGGCGAGATTAGAAAGAAAATCTCAATCTCGAAAAATAAGGGATTGCAATTGTGAGAGAAATAAGGGATTGCAATTGTGAGAGAAATCAGGGATTGCAATTGTGAGATATAATCGGGAGGAAGATATATATATATGCCTTGACAAAGAGAGAAAAAAGGGTAGAAGAAAAAGAGATAAGAAGAGAGAGAGGAGCAGCCGTTTCTTCTCCTATTTTTCCCACACGGCTGTTGCTGCAATTTTTCCCCTTCACACGTCCGACTGCTGCAATTTTCTTTCACGCGTTCTGCTGCTGCTACGTGGAAGAGGAGCTGCTGGTCATCCGTTCGTACGGCTGTTGCTGTTGCGTGAAGAGGAGCTACTGGTCATCCGTCCGTACGGCTGTTGCTGTTGCGTGAAGAGGAGCTGCTGGTCGTCCGTCCAACGTGCTGCTGTTGCTGTGCCGCCGCCGGTGAAGAGGAGACGCGTGATCCAACGCGTGGTTCCACCGACGGTGAGGAAGAGGTGCTCGTAGGTGAACGTCCACTGTGAGTGCGTGTGGTTCCGTGACAGGGGAGATTCTCATCTACTCCATTGAGTTATATTTCTTCCTTCTTATTATCTCTATTGAAGATTATTTGTGGCTTGTGCTAACCTCAAGTTTGAGAACTTGAGAAGAACAATTGTATTCCCTTGACAGCATAGTACCGATTGTCTGGACCGAGAGGGTCCCGTGGTTTTTTCCTTTCCTCACACCGAGGAGGTTTTCACGTAAAAATTTCTTGTGTCAGTATATTATTTGGTTACAGTTTTTGTTTACTTCGCCTTAGTGTTTGTTAGGCCCTCGTTTCCCAACAATTCTCATCCTCCCTCTTCCAAAAGAGGCACCTTTTCTCCTCCTATTACAAAAGAAGATGGTGTTGTAGATATCTTATTAGAAAAGCAGATGGAGTTGAAAAAATATAAATGAAACCAATTACTAATGGGAAGGCATACCAGGAGGTGTCCACATTTGCAGAAGGCCTTATGAGGATTTTAGGTTAGTGTAGGGAATGGATTTGGCAGTCGGAAAACCACAAAAGCAGATGACTCTCCTCCCTTTGTTGGTCCCTGTGGTCTCGAACAAGACCGTCATTTGTAATACTTATCGAAATTGGTTGGCTAACATAATATAAAATAACTACTGGGCACATATGAATTGATGAGTACATATAAAGTATCAAATGGCTACCATTATATAAAACTTAGACTTCACTAAAGAAGGATGAGTAGTGAATTAAAAGATAATTACAGATTTAAATACTTATTTAACAAACATGAGTAGATAGATTATGTAAATGAAGTTGAAGTAAAGAATTTGAAGCTTAAACTATAAACATACACAGAAAGGGATGAGAGAAATTGAAACGTACAAATAATTTATAATGGTTCAATCTTCTTAACTTAGTTTATTCCTTGAGAACTCTTTAAGAGTTATCTTAATCCGATATTGTTCTCTGACCAAGATTCTATTGTTACACTTTTTGACGAATCCTCGCCAAACTCTGCAAAAGTTGGAGCTTTCCCTTTTCACAATCAGAGAAGAACATATGTTAAATTACAACTCTTACTTTTTCTACAATCTCTCAAACACGTTTGGCAAGGTGGAAGGATGAAAATGTAACTCTCTTGCTTAAACAATGGAAGTGAATTGCTTGGGGATTTTTCTTACTAGATAAGAATGGAATGTTTGGAAAAATGATGTAACTTGAAGTTCTATATCAAGTGTATCCCTTATGTGTCAAAGGAGAATCCTATTTATAGAAAATAAGGGTAGGAAAATGTCTTTAACGTCTCTTTCAATGTTCACAAACAGTTATTGATTTGGTATGTTGAAATTGATTCGATCGGTTGAAATCCACAACGGTCAAACATTTTGGTAGACCGAAATAATTCAGTATGTCGATGATGTTCTCAATTGTAAATTTAGTCACCCAGATTTTAGTATACTAGGAAATATCCAATATGTCATTTATGTTCTCAGTTGTGAATATTTATTCAATTCTGATTCGATATACCGAAAATATTCAGTATGTTGAAATGTCCTGTTTTAGCCTTATAATGAATGATCGGTTTTGGAACTAAGACTATTTTTCCAAGACATTATGGAAGTATTTGGAAGATTATTACAAATTCCTAGAATACAATATATTACAATTACATGGCACTTTAATTACAATAGAAACTTAGTCTTCAATCTTTAATAGAATTGTCTTGATTTATCTTGAACTTTCACTTAGATATTTTCTTTGCCAATTTCGTCTTCTTTTTTTCTCCAAAGTCCTTGAGAATTCTTTCTTGACCTATTAAGAATATTAGCTCACAAATATGTTTTGTTATTATCAAAATCGAGATGAGGTAATTTTGTTAACAATCTCTTTCTTTTTTATGATGACAAAACAACAAGTATTTCAAAACTATAGAGAAATGACATTTTCATAGAGTATACATAAAGATATGTCAATAAAACATTAATTCTCCCCGTAACTATATGAGTCCAAAGAATATTAAAAATTGCTTAAGTATGACTCAACCACTCACTTATCTTAAATTTATATGATGAGCTCAAAAATATTAAAATAACTTTGGAAATTCTATTCCTATTCTTCTCTCCCTTTTTTTCATAATAAAAAAGAATAGAGGACATAAATCCAAAGAATGAAGTAATGAGCACAAGCTTTATTAAAAGAAGAAGAAGGTTATCCAGTAAACATCAAAAATCTATTTTTATATAAAAAATATTCAATCATAACCATGTAATGGAAATAGAAGATATTCAATGAGAATCATCAAAATTAATTTTTATGAGATAACGGATATTCAAGTAAACACCAAAATTAACTTTTATAAGATACCAATTATTAGATCCAATTGTTAGGTCCATAGGCATCAAGATAAACTTTTATATGAAAGATATTCAATAAGCATAAAAATCATCAAAATCAATTTTCATAATATGGGTAATGAATCATATATTATATTTAGAAAGAAAGATAGTCAATAGACAATAAAATCTTCTTTTATAATATATTCAATGAATCATGGTAAGCTCTCTCTTACGTCAATCATGGGTAAAGAGAAAACTTTAGATATCCAAGTATAGGTAAAGAAAATTTATTCAGAAAAGATATTCAATGTCCCCAAGTTAATCATCAAAATGCAACATTCATATAAAAGACATTCAAACATATACACATGATGAAAACAAAATATTCAATACACTCCTCCTATCAATAAGCATGGGTAAAGAGAATGATTTTGTAAAGTTCAGTATGCTCCCCCTTTCATTAAGCACGTGAAAAAAAAATCAATGAAAATTCATACATATTATAGCAAAAGATTTGTTATCGTAAATATAGGCACAAGATATAAATTTCAATACCAAAACTCTTAATTCCTTTTTATCATGAGCAAAAAGATATAACCAAATATTAACTTTAGCATGACAAAAAAATCACATTTATCTATAATCTAATCATGATAAAAAATAAAGTACAATAAGATATGTCAATCAAGTTCAATTATATTTTATAAGAGTTCTTTATTTGGTCCATTGATGCATATATTTAGAGTTTATAAAGAATTAAATATAAAATCAAGTTATGATAATGTTTAAAATGAGCACAGACCATGGTTTAAAAATTCAAATACAATAAAAAATCGACAATTTGTTTTAAATCAAAAGTTTAAAACTGTCAAATATTTCGGTAAACCAACGGATTTCGGCTGACCGAAATCTAGGTAAGAAAATAAGTACATGATTTTTCAAAAATAAAATTGAAAAAGAAATCATTTAAAATCATGATAATGAATAGAGTGATATTTTGTCCAAAGATTTCATTAAGTAATCAATAATGAAAAAGCTTATAGGGAATCATGTTTTAACATAAAGCAACTAAAATATAATTTTTCAATAGAAAAGGGATTACCAATATTTGTCAATGCATTATAGTCCCATGTTCCTTTTCCTCGTTAGGTGTCCTCAAACACCTATAATACTTGAAACAAGTAAAAGGTACCTATTTTATTTTGGGTCTAAATAAATTAATCTTAAGAATCACATTAATTTTTATTTTAGGAATCCATCTTCCTTTTTCAAGTTTCTTAATGACAAATTCATATTTTTCATTAATGACTCTAACAAATCCATTTTCATAAGGAATAACACTTCTATTCATATTTCTATACTTCCTTAAATTATGAGTTTTTCTTTTGATTGTAAATTTACTAATATCATTAAACAAACTTTCACTTTTAGTTTTCAATGATGCAATGTGATTTTCTAAACTATCAATTTTCTCTTTCATGATATTCAATTTATTCTTTAAAATATCATTTTCTATTTCAAATACTTTATTCCTATTTCTTAATTCTTCATTTTCAATTGAAATTATTTCCTTCTCAAGAGATATATCAATAAAGTTTCTATTTATACTTTTGCATTTGCTATTCAAAAATTTATATTTCAAATAAAGTGCATTAAAAACATCAAATAATTCATTTATAGAAAAATCTTTAATATTATCTAAAAATGATACATCACAAGATTTCTCCATAAAACATGAGTGAGTAACTTTACTATCGAAAGATAAATCTTCATTTGTTGAAGAGTCACTATCATCCCAAGTAGTTAGAGGAGCTTTCTTTTTCTTAATTTTCCTTATGTTTTTCTTATCTTTAAGAATGTCTTAAACTTGTGAATTATAAGTGCAAGATATTCATCATCATTGGAATTATCCGACTAGAAAAAGGCTTTTAATGTAATACAATTCTCTTTTGGGACATCTTTAAGTTTATTCTTTTTCATTTGAGCTTCACATGAGATAAAATTTCCTATGAGATTTTCTAGGGAATATGATGATAAGTTTTTTGTTTCTTTAATTGCAGTTGTTCTTTTCTCCCAATCCGGAGTAAGGGATCTATGTATATTTTTAACTAAGTCACTTTGAGAATAATATTTTTCAAAAGATTGCAAACTATTAATATTACAAAATTTAGTAAACATGTCTCCAATAGATTCATAGGGTTTCATTTTGAATATTTTATATTTATAAATAAACATATTTATCTTAGTTTCTTTTACTTGACTTGTTCCCTCATGAATGACTTCTAGTACACGATGTTTCATGAGAAATGTTACAATTACAAACATAATTAAATTATTCTTCATTTATAGCATAAAATAAAATATTTAATCCCTTAGTATTTAAAGTTGCTAAATTTTTTTATTTTCATTCCACTCGTTATAGTACTTTTTACTAGGAGTGTACCTATTTATAATAATGTCCTATAGATCATGATTAATAGATTTAATATAGATTTGTATTCTACATTTTCAATAATTATAATTATTTCTATTAAAAAATTGTGGTCCATTTATACTTTGTTGTTCTACAATCCTAAAGTCAAATGAAGAAGAAGCCATATCTAGAAAATGGTTAAATTTTATAGCTAGACAAACAAGGTTCTGATACTAATTGTTGGAATCTTAGGCTTCACTCGAAGTGGGTAAATAGTAAATTAAAAGATAATTACAAATTTAAATACTTGTTTAACAAACATGAGTAGATATATTATGTAAATGAAGTTGAAGTAAAGAATTTGAAGCTTAAACTATAAATATACACAGCAGGGGATGAGAGAAATTGAGATGTACAAATAATTTATAGTGGTTCAGCCATCTTGACTTACTTTATTCCTCAAGAATCCCTTGAGAGTTACTTTAGTCCACTTTTGTTCCCAGGTCAAGATCTCGTTGTTACACCTTTTGATGAACTCTTATCAACCTTCACAAAAATCATGATCTTTCTTTCTCATAATTGAAGAAGAACTTACACTAAATTATAGCTCTTGCTTTTTCTACAATCTCCTAAACACTTTTGACAAGATGGAAGGATGAAAATGTAGCTCTCTTGCTTAAACAACTGAAGTGAATTGCTTGGGAATTTTTCTCACTAGATAGGAATGAAATGTTTGGAAAAAGGACGTGGCTTGAAATTCTATTTATAGGAAATAAGGATAGAAAAATTCAGTTGGTTGATCGAAATAATCTGATATACTGATGATGTTCTCGGTTGTAAATTCAGTCACTTAGATTTTGATATATTGTGAAATATTCAATATGCTGTTTATGTTCTTAGTTGTGAATATTTATTCAGTTTTGATTCGATATACTGAAAATATTCGGTATGTCGAAATGCCTAGTTTTAGCTCTATAATGAATGTTTTTAATGAATGATTGATTTTGAGGCCAAGACTATTTTCCTAAGGCACTATAAAGGTGTTTGGGAGATTATTATAAGTTCCTAGGATACAATATATTACAATTACTTGACATTTTAATTACATTAGAAACTTAGTATGCAATCTTCAATAGAATTGTTTTGGATTGTCTTGAACTTCCACATAGACATCTTCTTTGCCAATTTCACCTTCTTCTTCTTCCAAAGTCCATGAGAACTCTTCCTTGACCTATTAAAAAGATTAGCTTATAAATATATTTTATTATCATCAAAATTAAGACGAGACTATTTTACCAACAAGTACATCCTTAATATTTATATAACCATTGCTTTGTTTAATTTAGTTACCATTGTATAAGAGTTTGCTTGATTTGGTTTTTATAATGGTTTGGCATGTGCAATTAAACAAGCATTCCAAAGTTACATTATTGAATAACCCATGCATTTACACTTGTCTATAAGACTTCATGCATGAACAAATGGAAGACAAAACAAGAAAATGAAAATAAGGGACTTTTGATTAGGATATGAAGCTAGACAACACTTAGGACAAGAAGGTACAAAAATGCTGCTCAATTAGGACAAAATGATAATAAGGAATAGATAAATTGAATCATGAAATGATTAACATACATGAAATGACTCTCAAAATAAAACTTCATGCTTAAATACATAAATAGAAACATGTTTGGTAAATCAAATGATTAGGACATTGCCACTTTTTAAGAGAATCAAATGGAGTTCTCTACTTCATTTCAAATCAAGTACATTTAGATGTCTAACCATAGTAAAAATCCCCGTAATCATTTGAGATCAAGTTCACTAACATTGGAATGGAAAAACCCAAAAACCAAAGTTCACTGACATTGCCTTAATCAAATGAAATTAACATTTGTCCTAATCATTAAGCTTTGAAACAAGTACTTTCAAAAGTTTGTAGGTAGCAATCATTCAATTGAGTTCACTAATTGAAATGGAAAAACCCAAAAATCCAAGTTCACTGACGTTGCTCTAATTAAATGGAATAACATTTGCCTTAACCATTTGGTTGTCGAACAAGTACTTTCAAATGTTAGTAGAAAGCGATCATGTAATCAAGTTCACTGACATTGGAATGGAAAAACCCAAAAAAACATCATTTGAGAGTCAAAATCATGCAAAAATCATGTATATGCTTATTAAGCAACTGCTTATTAGGTCACAATATGCTTATTAGGTTATAGGTTGTGAAAATCGTACTTATTATGTGTATACATTATGTCACACAGTAAGATTAGGATAAATCAAACAAAAAACATGCATCTATTAAGACCCAAAATCATGCCAAAATCAGAGACAAAGAAGCATCATTAGCAAAATCCTGCATACATTTCATCCTTAGAGGAGCATCGTGCAAACATTTCATACATTTGAATGTAGAAATTGAAAGCAAAAAAGGTAGCATCATTAGCAAAAGAAGGAAGCTTACCTTCCACTAAGGATGGCAAGATTCACAATCGACATAGGGAGATGAAGAGTATTAGGGAGCGTTGATAGAGCGACGGTGGAGAATAAGAAAGAAAGGAAACCCATTTATAATGATGATCATCTAAAATGGTCGGACAACTTGTCTTTTTGGGGGCAAAATGGGAAGATGAATGGCATCGAGAAGCTACAAGGAGGGACTTTGGCAAACATAACTCTGAACTCCCTTAGGAGCTTCCATTGTACATGATACCGTTGGGAGCCTCTATGGTACCAGCTCCATTCTAGACCTGTGGAATAAATGCTACGGATGTATTTTTTTCTTTTCTATTCTTTCCTTCGCTTCCCTTCCATATTTTGTTTTAATAACTAATAGACATGGATTGAGAGTTTGACCCAAGAGAAGCTGTACTTGTATGTGTATTTGTTTTTAACAACACTTAAGATGCATTTGGTAAAAGATTTTGGAGACTTTGATTCTACAAGAATTTGATGTGATCTATAATCTTAACTAAACAGAATTAACATGATTGATTGTACATAAAATCTTATAAAGTCAACAAGTTAGATTTATGTGGATTTTCAACTAATGAAATAATCAAACATGAGTTTACTTATGGAACAATCTACTTAATTTTGGGGTAAAATGTAATTTTTAGGTTGATTTTTCTTTTACATTTAGAAGAAGTACGATAACATATTATAGAAGCATTATTATATACTTCATATTAAATTAAATAAATCTAAAAATTGGACTTCTAAGTAACCAATCAAATAAGATTTTTTAGATGTACTACAATACAAGAAAAATCAAGATTCTAAACTTTCTCATATTTCATGCTAAATTTAAACACTTGAAATTTTTATCAAATGCACCCACAGTTTGTTCTTAATCACCATGTAAGTTTTCTCATTAAACTTGTTTTCTATTCAATTCTATATATTGGGAAAACAAATCTCCATGCTTCTTTAATTTTGTTGCTTATATAGTAACAATAAGATTTTTTGACACTAGAGTCTCAAATGTATGGGTTATGAAAGATATACAGTATAAGGGTATAACGTATCATTTGTCGATTCTTTTAATAGTTAAAATAATAGCATTTACAATTATCTTCCTTTGTTTTGAAATCTAAATCATATACATAGAAGTTTCTTCTAAATCGATGGGATTTCACGTGTTGTTTTCGAAATTATACTTGAAAAAGTGATTTCCAATTCAGAAATGAAATTCCATCTCAAAGTGAAAAATATCACCCTTACGTTCTACACAAGCTGCTGGATTAGTTATAATTGAATTTGGATTACTTTTAATTTAATATTGAGAAGAAATCTAGCTAACTCCACTCTAAATTTGTTTCTCTATGCTTGTAGATAAATATTTGAGCTAAAAATGCATTGCAAACTTGATAAAAGCTCTGTGTTCAGACGTGTGAGAGCATCTATTTGCGTGTGGTTTACTCATTCAAAGTAACAAAGTTTCTCCGTACAACCTTTAAGGGAATATTTTTATTACTTTGCTGCTATCCAGTTTAAATGATCGAATTCTCTCTCACGTTTAGTTAGGATTATTTCTTTCAAAATAACTAAAAAAACCTATTATAGAAATGGTATGGGAGTAACACAATTGTTACTTTAACCATCGTTCAAACTTATTGTGTTCAATTGGATTCAACACCTAGACGACGATTAAAGTGTTGAATTTAATTCAATGAGTTATTCACTTTTTCTAAATAATAACCAACAAGTTTAGTTAGTAACGTGTTGTCCACATTTGGCCTATCATAACACTAGTTTTCTAAAAACATTAGTCAAAGTAATATCCTTGTAATAAAATTTTTAAAACTATTTAAAAAAAAAAACTGCCTCTGAGATACTCTACTTTATAACTTGACAGTTTTCTTTCGGGAAAACTTGACAAGTTATTTCTTAACAGATCGAATTAATTATTAGCTGTTTCCTTTATATTTTCTATTTTAAACATTAAGTAAACATGTTATGTTAACTTTTCTAATAAAAATAATCTTTGTATTTACTCACATGGTCAGTTAAGTTACATGGACTCTCCTACTGACTCCCTGATCTGAGATCAATGAAAATGATTTATCTATCCTCATAGGATTAGTTTTCTCTGTGAATTTTTAAAAGTAGTTTTTCTAGAAAAAAAAAATTGTTTATTTTATTGCCTGAATTTGAATTTCTTTAGACTTTTAGTCAAAATTAACGTTAACAGACTCATTCTTATCGATAAGAAGCCAAAATCATAAGCTCCAAGCCCAAGGAAACCCAGCTTACGAGTATTTCTATGAAAGACTCACATGGTACAAGGATTAGAATAAAGAAGACATATCAAATGTGGGCACTGAAGAAAAAGCGTAGATTTTTTTATATATTTTTATTGGCAGATTTCGTTGGCAAGGAGAATCCAGTGTTAATCCAAGCACTCTCCGACAATTCTCCCTCCATGGGTGGCGAGAGAAAGCCAGTCTTTTTCCACAGAGGCCCTGCAAGCTTGGAAAGAAATGGAGAAGGGTGAAGGTCAGGCCCCTCTCTCTCTCTCTCTCTCTCTTTCTGAGTTGATTCCTTTCCTCTAGCAAGGCCACATGCCTATCCCCAGACCTCCCCTGCCAAGTATAGAGCAAGACCTCTTCATGCCAGCTTGAGTTAGCAAACTTTGTTTCTAAGTTGGGACATGAGAGATGAGAGAGACAAGAGAGACTGGTGGAGGTGAGAGTGGTGATGATGGTGTGGTGGGTGGTAGTGAGTTCCCTGGGTGTGTACGTCTTCTTCCTTTTTCTTTTCCCTCTATTGTAGATCATCCTTTTCTCGATCTCTTACAACTATGTGTGTGTGTGTTTGTGTGTGTATGTGCGTGCTAACTTTTGATTATTTTATTGATTGGGTTTTTGTGATCTTTGCACTCAGGTTGCTTGAACCCTTCTCTTCTTTTGGCCTATAAATCCTCACCTCCTCCGCACCCTCTCCTCCCATTCCTCTCCACCATCTCTCTCTTCCCCCCCGCCCCCTCCCTCTCTCTCTCTCTCTCTCTCATTTACTTGCCTGTTTCTCTCAAGTTTTTAGAAAGTGGGTTGAAATTCCTTGGGGTTCAAGAATTTGGTTAATTTTGGTCTCCTCTCTTTTTTAATAGATGGAAGGAGATTGAAGAAGAAGGTTTTGAGAGTGTGGGGGAATGAAAGATGAAATGGGTTGTGCCTGGCTCCCTGTATGCCACACGTATAGCCCAATCCATGGTTTGATTGGCTACTGTGGGTGGCGTGCGAGGAGCCAAGCATACCTTCTCTATCTCTTACAGTTTCTTCCCTTTCTGCTCTTTCTATTTCATTTATGCTTGTGGTTATGCTTGACCATTTAGTTTATGTATATGTATGTTTGCTGTCATAGTGCAGTTTTCTTATGACTAGTTGCAATAGAACGAGAGGGAAGCTGCAATCGTTTCTGCATCTTGGTTGGGTGTAGATATGGATTGTGATTTGAATGTTGCAGATGTGTGTTTTCGTCTTCTTGTCTCTTGGATCCCATCCTTGTCAATGATTTTTTTTTTGTTTGTTTATGCAGCTCCCAACTCCTACATGAGATCTGAAGCTTTCTGCAAAGGACATGCCTTGGCTAGCGCAACCACTGTTGTACTTGTAAGATATCGCAAATACGTTTGGGTTAGTACCTGTTATCTCATGCGAGCATCGGTCCTCAACCTTTGGTGCATATATCCTATTTTATAGGTCATTGTTAGATAATGCATACTGTGTGGAATGAGAATTTGAAGTTTAAAGTTTTTGTTTACATGGTAGGTTTCTGTGGAAACAAAACTACTTGAAATTGAAGATGATCATGTTGGTTTATCAAAGAGAATGACGTTGATTTAATAGCTGGTTTTGTTGATACTGATAATATAGTTCTTGATTTGTTACCGTATGTGCCTCCCATAATCACTCCAGAAATAGGCTTTTCTTAATAAAAAATAGCAAGTCTCTCTCTCTTGATAATGCTATAATTACCCACAAAAGAAGATGAGTCTCATCTGTATCCGAATTGATACTGACACCCCGAATTGATACTGACACCGATCACATTCTATAGAAATCATGAACCCATATATGCTATTTTTTTGGTAATTTCTATATTTAAGATGTTTTCATGATATAGTCACAAACTTGCTTTGTTAGCAGAAATTCGTTTACATATGTTGATTGTTTTCCTGCAACTGTGCTCTGGTGTCTTTTCCTATTTCAGAACGTCTCTGTCAATCCACTTGCATTTCTTCCGTTGGGTATTTCCCACCATCACCTTCTTCTTAACCCCTTCGGATTTTCCTCGTATGAAAGAACTGAAAGGATCAAAGAGGAATAGCCACTCTAATCCTCTTTTGAAATCCATCATGCTACATCACGTATATCTTACCAAGTAATACTTTGTACACATACATATACACTATAGTCTGCATACTGCATGTGATCCTTGCAGGTGATCAACATGTGTGGTCAAACAAATGAAAAAGGGAAAATGCTGGTATTCTCTGAAAACCTAAGCTTGAAAATTTGCTCTCATCATGTACTCCAGTCCCTTTCAACCTTCAATATATATCCATTAGGATCTCATACTAGTTCCTCCCTCCTCCCTCCTCCCCTCCCTCTTCTCCAGGTTATATACACCGTGAATGTGTATCCCTTCTTTGCAGGAGACCCATATGTATGGTCAAACAGACGAAAAGAAGATGCTGATATTCTTCTGAAACGCATACCTGAAACTGTGCTCACGTCACACCACAGCTCTTGCTATATCTACATGGGATCATATCATGATATCCTAATCCCTCGCCCGTTTTTTGCATAGCATAGTCTGATTTGACATGCCTGTCTGCCAAAAATGTACCAGTAAGTCCAATGTACAGCTTAGCGTCTCTCTTTCTCTCTCTAAACCTTCTGGTTCAGTCTCTGGGAATGATAGGGCCAGGATCAGCTAAATCAGGAGCACCAGTCCCCATGAAGAAAGACACATGCGCTCTTCCCTCCCAAACCTATAATTGTACTGCTGGGGCAACAAGTAGTCTTGTCTTCTTCCCATTAATAGAACCATGAGAGAGTGTTTCTTCGGGTAGAGCAGCTTTCCATTATCCCGAGGACTGCTGCGAAAGTATTTTTTCTTGTATCTATCATCGTAGTGGTTCAAGAATTTAGTGTGTAATTAAATCTGTCAATTTAGCCTGATATCACCGTGCCAATCCTGTTGAACTTCTCACGAGTTAAATTGGAGTATCTATTGTGAACTTGAATGGAGTATTGTTTAGCATAAGAGAAGTTCGTCTTAACTACTTAATTTAGAATAACGCTATATATATTCTTTTTTTTTTATTATAAATTTTATAACGAGCACATTAGTCGGTTGCAAAGGAGAATATGTAAAATATATCCTAGTTTTTTTAAATGCCAGGTCTCTCTACATATCGTGGGGAATTGTTGTTTTATACTGAAAACTTTAGTGCATAGCTCTTGCATGGAAATCATTCAAGTGTTGGACGATTAGTTCGACATTAGATCAATGGGAGAGCTACCCTTTTATTTGATAAATGAGAAATGCCAATTGCACCCTTGTTAGTTCATAATCAACAATAACAGTGGTTTAAGCAACGTTGTTTGCACAATAAATTACTTACTTAGGTGCTAACGACTGGCTTTTGCTAGTTTCAAAAAAAAGAGAATTTCTTCGCTCGTATTCTCATTTGTTTCGAGAAGAGCTTTGTTAATTGTATTTCTTCTGTTCGATACTCAGTATTTAATAATCACCATAGCTTGAAAACATTTATCCCTGTGAATTGCTTTCGTTGATATGTGTAATTCAATTGTTCACCTGCTTCTTTGAAAGAGAAAAAAAAAGGTTGTTGAGAAGGTAGTGTTATGATTAATATTCCCCTCGTTTTGCACGCCGCCGTTCCTTCTGTCTTCCGAGTTCCCATGGTACGATGACGTCGATGTTTTTCCTTGAAAATTGTAGAAAAGCCCGTGTAATGATGATGGATCAGATCACTCTTTGGTTGGAGAAGAAACCTTGAAGTGATGGTGCTGCTTCGCCCCCATTCTTCCTTTAACCTTTGTGCCACCGTTGCTAAGATGTATTTCTTCAACGGAGATTACTACGTCTTTTTTATTATTATTATTAAATACCTCACTTTGTTGGGTTGGAATGCGAGAGTCAATTGATGACATTGGAGAGTATATTTCTTATTTTAATGTTTTGATGAGATCAGAATGTGTGATCCTTTTATTATGAGATCTAACGCATTAGTTTGGGACTCATCATGTCAATTTTGTTGAATGTACATAGATGGTGGTTGTATTTTGTTAGTGATGCCTTCTTGATCTTTTGTTTAAAGCTATATGTTAGAATTTAAATATTTTTTTTTTGGTGTCAATCAATTTATTTTGAATTAATTTGTTTTTTTTTCTTTTTCAATTTTAAGGATATTGTTAATGTGATTGCTGTGATTCGAATTTGTTGGTTGGATAGTCTTCGGATTGTTGTCATCTTTTGATGGAGTGTGCGTTGTAGGAATACAGTTAAGATTTTTTTTGAAAAAAACCTCCAGGTAAAAATAAAATATTTGTCTAGACGTCTGCTGGAAGGTGCTGCAATCACATGAAAATTTCAGACATCGTCAAATTTCAATGTATATGTTTAAAGGTGTCCTTTATTTGGGAAGATTTGAACATCAACAGATAAATGGACTTCATGTGGACATTCGTTTTGAGGTATGGATGTTTAAGATTTTGTTGTAATGGATTTATTTGCATTTCCTTCTGTGTTGTATTTTGAAACATCTTTAAAAGGTTCTCTCATTTTTATTCAAATTTTTATATAGTTCATATGGAAGGAAAGAAACAATAGAACATTCAGGACATCTTAAAAAACTCTAATTTGATAATAAATGATATCATTTCGATGTTTATTGTTTGATAGAATCTTTGGGGTACAGGTTTTGAAAGAAACGATATTCTCTTTATGTTTATTTCAGTAGAAAAGGGAGTTGAAGTAAATATCGATGTTCCACAAGGGTCGGACTACAATGTTTTTCTACACCAGTCTTTATGGAGGACAACCTTTCGATTTGATTAACTGTTGATTAATCGTGGAATTTAGTAGTGAATTTTCAGATTCATTTTTGCTCAATACTCTGACATTCAGTGTGTAATATTGACTTGGTTGAACTGTGTTTTACTGAACTTTCATATTAATAACTACCACCGTTAACCAAAAAAAAAGATTTTGTTGTAATGGTTATTTTCTTTTGTTGTAATGGTTATTTTCTTTGTAGATTTGTAGATTCGTTCTTCTACATTTCTTCTGATTTTCTTATTTCTTTTAATAATTATCTAATTTATTTTTTCATCTTTGTATTTTCTTGATCTCAAAAAATTGTTCATTCTTTATAAAGAAAAGGTGTGACCTGTAAGGATGAAAATGTTTTTTCTTTTTTTGCGTCCATTTAAGGGAGAAGCGAATACGCAAAGATGTGTCAGGATTAATCGAGACTTGGTGGTAAATTGGATGGTTAAATATCTAAGGATGGGTTTTCTCTGGTCAGTCTCATGTTCATTTGTGTTCATTTAATAATGTTCCCTAAGTTTAAGATACATCGTAAAACTAGAAAGAAAATTTCATGTGAATGGAAGTTCTGGACTCTGTTTGATAGTGAATGGTCTGAGCATTTTTTTGATGTAATGTATTTAATGAACAAAAGTATCTAGGTTTTTTAACAAACAGGAATTTAGAATTTTTATTTAATCACTAAAATTTACAATTCCAACGTAAAAAATTCAGTTAGCTCTCTTGTGAAGCAACTCTTTGGTTGCTTTTTATTCTGTTTTTCTTAACATGATACAATCTAGTGATCTTACATTTTTTAACAGTCGCTTTTCAAAATCTGAAGGTCAAAATCAAGATAAGTTTATCAAGCACATCCAAGTTGTTTTATATACTTGGAAGCTTTAAATGTACAATATTTAACTTTTTAAAATTCAATATTTACAAACTTAATGTGGAACTTGATCAAGTTTCTCGACTTCCTCGTTAACTTTCTATGAACAATAGTTAATCTTATGATCTGATTAATTTTCTAAAGCACAGTTTAGAGGTCAGAAACTAGAAATCTAAACTCTGCTATTCTTGACCAATGACCATTGGGTTTCTATAACCATGTTGGCGACAGTCTCGAGGATTTCGACGGGAAAGGTTAAAAGCACGAGGGTCGACAAACTCACGGTAAAAAACAATAAAATAAACATGCAAATGCAGGAATCGCCATCTAGCCTATTAAAATGGAAGATGAGGAAAATCATATAAAACATGCAATGGAAAATTAGGTCATAAACCAGAAATGGGTAATGATCCTTGTTACGCACGAGGAAGGTATTAGACACTCTCATGCGTCTGATAAATCGGTCTTCTATTGGTTTCTCATTTGCTTATGAAATGTCGGCTTTTCAGCCTTTTCTGTACGTCTGAGGGCGATATGTCATGCCTTGCTAATGTGTGTGGTGTCTAAAATACGGGTGCATGATGTGCAGGGGTGTGTCCTAATGCTTAGAAGTATCACTCGTATGTCGGGTCAAGTGTCGATACAAAGTCATTGCATTAATAAAATCAAAGATATATCAATTTCGAGTGATTTTAGATCCTTGCTTTGCTACATGCCAAATGCAATCTAACATGCACAAAATGGTTAAGAAATAGAGTCATGCCTCCCTGGTATGTCAAGGGGGAAAACCAGGAAAAAATCAGAGGCGAATCGAAACAAAAATTATGCCAGAAAACCATGCAAAAGTGGCTATGTGCTACAGAAAAATAGGCCAGTGTGCTTGTTTGGTGTGCCAGACTGGTGCTCCAGTCTGCTGTGCCACCTAGGTGCTCCTATGTGGGTTAGAAAGATGTGCTAAGGAAAAATAGAAATCCATGCAGTGCCACATCACATGAGAACGCATTCCAGAAAATCATGCCATGTAAAATCCTTCGCAAAACATTGAAAATATGCCTCAAAAGTGAAAGAAATGCAAGTGCAATAACTTGTGGACCTTGTGCTCAAGGGCTGGTAGCCTCGCACAAGATCTCACCAATTTTATGCTAAATGAGAGAAGCAGGATTCAATCATATCTCTGGATCATGGGCTAATGCACAAGGCTCTCCACGTAGGAGTAAAGTGCAACCACCCTATCAGATTTTGACCAAGGACTGAATATCCAAAGATAGAAAACAACTAGAAAACAATCTTGCTTTAAACTGAAAACATGCATGCAAAACCATGGAATATCAAAGAACGAGCAGTAAAAGAATCAGACTCAAAGTCATCCAGAAAATCATGCAAATAAGTATGCAAAAGTGAATGTTTTGCTCTCTGACCAGCCTGGTGCTCCCAAATGGTGCGCCAGAGTGGTGCTCTGGGTGGGAGCGCCACTTTGGTGCGCCATATAGGTGCTCCCCAAAAAATCTAGATCAGATTGCAATCTGATCCAGAATCTGACCCAGAATAGAGATGGGCGATTTATACTAATGCAGGTTGATTTATGCGGATGTTAAAAGCTGAAAGCATTACAAGATGCATATGATCAAAGCCATCTTACTATCATTTGATTAAAAACAAGATGATTTAATGGATTCATGGCAGAAATGCATACAAAATGCAAAAGAACAAACATGAAACAAGTAGACCCAACAAAACATATGTAAGTGATGATCATACCAAGAATATCTCTACTGCATAACTTAATATTTAAGTGTTTGGCATGGATCTATGTGCAAAGAAATAGTAAGAAAAAGATAGTTCATATAGGCAACATAATGCAGATTTTTATGCTAGAAAAAAGTAGACATGCTTGCAAACAAAAGTATAGATTTACGTGGAGAGCATCTTGCAAGGAGGACAAGTAAATTCATCATAGAAACCTCATGAAAACACAGAAAGATCAGACTATATGTAGAATTTCTAGCATGCTTTATTGCAATGCATAAGAATAAGAACTTAAAAGAAAAGTGGGAAGGGCCTACCCTGTCCAAGATGTTCCTTCAAATAAAAAGACCCAAGACAATAAGCTCCTTGATGCTTTGGAAGGACTGAGAATATTTCTGGATGCAAGGAAAAGCTTGAGAGCTCAAGTGGAAAGTTGCAGAATGCTGGAGAAGGTTGGCTGTAGCCGTGTGTGTCTAATCCCAAATGGCTGCCTATGGGGGTCTATATATAGGGATTTTTCAAAGGTAACTCCTAGCAAAGTAAGGAGCCTCGTAGACGAAAAGCCTGGAAGATTCCATGGCATATTCGTTGGTTGAGGTGACAGCCATGGGAGGTGGAAAGCCAGCAACCAGCAGCTCGAGAAAAGGCTGGGTGCCTGGTATGTGCGCCAGGTATGTGCGCCAGGTAGGTGCGCCAGGTAGGTGTGCCAGGTAGGTGTGCTAGCTAGGTGTGCTAGTTAGGTGTTCTTTCCTACTTGTCTAGATTTCTAATTGGGCAGTGGGCAAAATAATGAACCGTCTTTGCCAATACCGTAGTGTAAAGGTTTTTTTATTAACGGTAATCAATATATAAGTAAAAAGTTAAAACATAGCAAGATCAGTGTCATATTACAGTCCCAGGTGGAGTAGGGAATTCCCACCACATAAATAAAAGTGGCCAACAACAGGCAAACACACGAGGCTAACACTTGGTGTTCGAATTATATCAAAAATAAGGAAGTTCAATTTGTAGATCATTAGTCCTAAGAAGGGACTACATCGTCAGAAATTTGATTAGACAGATGCAGAGTATGAGTAGTATGCTCCATAACTCGATCACTTTCCAGAGATGCAATTGCATGGATATTGTCATCTTTTTCAAATCCTTAACCCAAACAATTAAACCAACAATGACAGAGAGAGAAAATGGCATTAGTGACAATGTAAGAAGAAGTACATTTTCCTCTAAAGATTCTATTATTCCGTTCCTTTCAAATGGACCATAGAATAACCTGAATCAAAGTGTGTCTACCCTTAGATGAAAGATCAGCTTTCAGTGGAAGAATGCGAGAAAATACATCAGCAATTGAACTAATGGTTGGACATAAAGGTTCCTGCAGAAAAGCATGTCAAACAGTTGTGGCGAAAGTACAATTGATAAATAAATGATTGATTGATTCCTGATGACTATTACAAAAAATTGAACTATCAGAGCCAGTCCAATCCTTTTTATAAAGGTTTACTTTAGTTAGAACCTTATTAAAAAGAACCAACCATGAAAATAGTTTAACCTTTAGAGGGGCTCAACTATGCCAAATGTGGTCATAAAAATGGAATCTAATTCCACCATCATTAATTATCTTATACCCGGTATTGACAGTGTAGTTACTTGTGGAAGTTGACCACTCAATAGTATCCTCTTTTGGACGGAGCATAGTAGAGTTAATAATATCTGTGAATATATCAGCTTGAGCTTGTAGAGGTCCAATGTTGGCAGAAGAAGAGGTTTCAGTAAATAATTTATGAAAGTCTACTCAATAAATTTCAATTGATCTCGCAATTGAAGCGTTTTTAAATTTAACTAGTTGAAAAAGATCAGGGAGAACGTTCTTTATTTTTTCTCCACGCCTCCAGTTATTTTCTCAGAAGATAGTATTATGACCATTATTAACTTGAAAAGTGGTGAATGTATTAAAGAAATTAAAATAGGCCTTTATTTCTTGCCAAATAGGGGAAGCCTACTGGTAGAGGTATTCAAAAGTGCCCCTAGCCAAGATCACGAAAAATATCTAGCCTTTAAAATTACTTTCCACTTAAGAGAGTAAGTGTTTGATAGTAGCTGCCAAAGGAGCTTAGTTTTTAGGACTAAGTTGAAGCTTTTGATATTCATGATGTCCTATCCCCCTTGAGTTTTATCCTTGCAGAGTACAACCCACTTTGCTAGGTGGAGAGTGGATGAAGATGAAGATTTCCAAAGGAATTTACATCTAAACTTATCAATAGCAATTGCCACCTTATTAGGTAGGTGTAGAACGGAAAGATAATAGGTGGGATTGGCTGAAAGGACTGAATTGATCAAAGTCAGTCTACCACCTAAAGATAATTGATTGGCCTTCCATAATCAAAGTTTTTTGGCCAATTTTTCAAGAACTGGTGCCCAATTTGAATTAGAAACCCTTTTGTAGTATATGGGTAAACCCAGATATCTGATAGGAAGAAGGGACGTGGAACTACCAAGAATTTTGAAAGATCTAAGGGTGGCATCCACTGGGACTCCAATACTAGTAAGAGATGATTTCTGAAAATTAATTTTTTATCCTGAACAGGTTTGGAAACAACATAGAATCCGTTTGATATTAATTATGTTTTTCTCAGTAGCTGAGAGCAATAAGACAGTATCGTCCACATATTGTATATTAACTATGTGTGGGCCACCATTGGACATTTGAATGCATGAGATCAAGTTCTGATCCACAACTAGAGAAAGCATCCTATAAAGGATGTTTGTCACAACTATAAATAGGAGGGGTGATAATGGATCACCTTGGCGTAATCCATTTGAAGCTTGTAGAAAACCTTTAGGTGCGCCATTAATTAAAACGGAAAAACGAACAGTGGAAATGCACATCTTAATCCAATTTGTCCATATGGGGCCACAACCCATTCCTAACAGGGAATCCAGGAGAGTCCAAGTTTACATTATCACATGTTTTTCGAAGTCCACTTTTAAAACATATCTAGGAATGTCCCTCACTTTCATATAATGAAGAGTTTCTTGGGCCACTAAGAAACAATCTCCAATGTATCTTCGTGGAATAAAGGCACATTGAGAATTGTCTATAATTGTGTCTAGAATAGGAGAAAATCTTGAAGCCAAAGTCTTACTAATTAATTTATATAAACTATTTACAAAACTGATTGGTCTATAGTCTCTAATACATTGTGCACCTTCCACTTTGGGAATCAGGGCGATAAAAGTTTGATTAATAGGTGCTAAGAGATCAGAATCTGTGCAAGTATGAAGGCAAGCGAAGACTTGCAGAATATCTGACTTAACTAGGTCCCATAACTGCTGGAAAAAACATATAGGAAAGCCATCAGGGCCTGGGGCCTTATCACCTGGTAATAATTTAATGTTGTTGTAGATTTCTTCTAACGAGAAGACTGCTTCCAAAGTCTCAGGGTGCTGAATTTTTGTGGGTATTAGTAGGTCCCACTTTAATGCTGGAGTGAAACCTTTAGGCTTTTTGAGATGGGTATAAAAATGGTCCTCCACTTCCTTAGATATTATAGAGGGGGAAAAAGTAATGTCATCCCTGATCTTCAGGGAGTGGATATCATTTTTTCTCCTTCGACATGTGACCATGTTGTGGAAGAAGGAAGTGTTCAAATCCCCTTCCTAGAGCCATTGAACTCTTGATTTTTGTTTCTAGTATACTTCTTGCTCGTAAAGCAGGGACTGATGTTCACTAAGAGCATTTTTCTTTAGAGTATAAAAATGGTCATCCACTTCCTTAGATATTATAGAGGAGGAAAAAGTAATGTCATCCTTGATCTTCAGGGAGTGGATAGCATTTTTTCCCCTTCGACATGTGACCATGTTGTGGAAGATGGAAGTGTTCAAATCTCCTTCCTGGAGCCATTGAACTCTTGATTTTTGCTTTCAGTATACTTCTTGCTCGTAAAGTAGGGACTGATGTTCACTAAGAGCATCTTTCTTTAGAGTCACTAGGGTATCATGGAGGTGGGAGAATTCTGCTAGAGAATCTATGAACATAATTTGTGACTTAATGGATAGAAATCTATTGTATCTTTTCTCTTTAACAGGTTTAATTCAACCTCTAATTTGTTTTTTAGGATTTTCAGTCTGAAAGCAAATCGGACCACAGGAGAGGATGAGAGGCAAATATGTTGGGAAAGGAGCCAGCAAGTTTCTATAAAGGGAACAAATCCCTCAAACAGAAGTCAGGATTTATAAAATTTAAAAGGAATAGGGCCTCAACCAATGGGAATGGTGTTCTAAGAGATAGGAATATGGTCGGAGGCCACCTTAGAGTGGCCTGTACAGTAAGAATTGGGGAATTTGTTTGTCCAATCAGGTGATAGACGAAATCGATCAAGTTTTACCTTAGTGGGCTGCGACTGCATGTTAGACCAAGTATATTTAAAATTACTTGGGGAAATATCTACTAAAAGATTATTATTAATAAAGGCATTGAACAGTTTCATATCAGAAGATATGTTACTTCTACTAAAGTGTTCATGAGTATATCTGGTCAAATTAAAGTCTCCCCCAATGACTCAATTGGAGTTCACCCTATTTCTAATGGAATATAGTTCCTCTAGAAAAGTGATTTTAAGTCTATGGTCGCAAGGACTATAGACACTGGTAAGCCACCAGTTAAATGCATCGGAATGGTTTCTAAAGTTTAAATACAAACTGAAAGAGACAACAATTGT
Organism: Posidonia australis; assembly: GCA_024699735.1. NCBI lineage: Eukaryota > Viridiplantae > Streptophyta > Magnoliopsida > Alismatales > Posidoniaceae > Posidonia > Posidonia australis. Next base: position 26,223 of record JAMKQA010016847.1, read on the forward strand.
GTTAATCAAAGTGATATCTTTATCATCCCAACCAATTAAAATTCCCCCAGAAGCCCGATCGAGGGAATGAAAGACCACTTATGGAGTATACCAGCTCCTAGGTATCGAAAAGTACCAGGAGAAAAATTCTCTGACTTAGTCTCGCAAATTATGAGGATATTGCATTTAGTGGTTCTCACTAAGTTATGAACAGTTCTTTTTTTCCCATCAGAACCCAACCCTCTAATATTCCAGGCTGAGATAATCATAAATAATAGGGGGATATAGAAAGAAAGGCCAGGTTCTCAACCAAGTTGGCACTATCCTGTAATTGGATGCAAGGAAGACCTTGATCAAGTCTAGTAGAATCAAGGAAGTGCTTAGCTTCTATAGTATTATGCAAATGCCCAATGTCTTACAGAAGTTAATAAATTGTTCATAAGAGTCCCAAGTTAGTGCATCATGCAATAAAAAACTAGCAGTTGCATCAGATTGAGAAGCAGCAAAATTAGATTGAGAGGAGGCAGAAATATCAGGTTGTAACTCAATATTGAAAGGGACAGAATTTACAGATGAAGAGTCACTTGTACTTGGAGCATGAGCCTGGGTGGGAGGATGGGGTTCAACAACAATTTCGAAAGGACTAGTCAAGTCATCATTCTCAAGGTAGTCAAAAATAACAAGCACCTTTTTGAATTTTGCTAACGATTGATGCCTAGCTTTGATATCAGCTGCCACGAATTTAGAGGCATCAACCGTATCAAGGCTGGCTCTAGCAGAGAGATGGAAATCAGGCTCCGAACCAGAAACTGGAGTAGGTGTGGGCAGGAGACCCACAGAATTGACAGACGGGGGAATTGGAGGGTTAATAGATTTGGTCCATACATTTTTACCACCCATTGAAATTTTATTTCCTTTGCCACCCCTCCATCCGCGATTATTCTTGAAAGACTTTCTAACAGGATGGAAACCACTGGAACCAGAAGAGAAGGGGTGGGTCTTAGTAGGCCACGAGGGAAGAGAGCTTGAAGAGGGGTTGGAAAGGGAAGAGGTAGCTGGGTTGATGTCCCAGCTTTGTCTGAAACGAATATGGTAGACTAAATTGCTAAATGCAAAGAAACGACAATCAGGTACATCTTTGCCAAGATGGACTCTAACACGAACCATTGCATACCCTAAATGTTTGACAGAGTTCATAGATAAGTCTACTTCCAACAGTTCAGCAAAGTTCGAGACCATATGGTGAAATAAATCGACATTACAGAGATGATGAGGAATCCCTTCTAGCCTAAGCCACACCCCTACTTCCTTCATTGTGTGAACAACATTGGAGTTGGGGGACCAGGGTATGAAAGAGGCCGAGATCAATTACGGGGAGACTCCGTACGTGTTTAAGTAATCGTTTCTATCTTTGGTCGATGAGAAAACTAACAAGAATTTGTCTGAGGGACCTTAGTATTGTTGAGAAGCATTTCTAAACAAACACAATGGTTTTATTATGGTTTAATTCTTGGAAAAAAATGCACACGGAGAGAGAAGAAACAATCAGAAACATAAAGATTATGGTTCGAAAATTTGCCAACTCCATGGAGGTTAAAGTGTGAGATTCGTATTATACGTTCTGTTACAATCTCATGGGTGAAATCACTCTCTCCTGTATCCTCATTTGATACAATATCGCGCCTAGTGAGAATAAATGGATGACTTCAAGAATATTAGTTTTTTTTTTTCCAGAAATCTGGTACATGGGAGCTGGGATTTTCCGGAGCCTCTTCTCCCCTCCAGTTCTTGGGTGTTAGGTCCAGGACTAGCTGCGCAGTCGCTACAGACTTCATGATAAGTAAGGTCCAGGACTAGCTGCGCAGTCGCTACAGACTTCATGATAAGTAAGCACAATAATAATTTATTGAACAAATTTCAAACCAAATCTAATTCAAAATGTAAAAATTCTATATTAATTATTGTTGGTGCTAACATGCTTATGTAATACTCTACGTAGTATTTATATTTAAATCTAAATTAAATAATTTCAAAACTTCTAAGATAATTATTTAAATTGAAACCTAATGAATTTTGTAAATACTACTGATTGATAATGAATCCGTAAATAGAAGTAGCTAAATTAAAAGATTGCTATATCTGATAAGATATGTTGTTTTGCATCGCTGACAATCTTTTGTTACAGACTAGTTCAACAAGAGTGTGGTTTTTTAATTTGTTATTAGGCTGTTGTCCTCTACAGCATCGACAACTATAATATTGACACCAGGTCATTCATTTATCTCTGCATAAATAACAATACCAAAGCTTTGCTGAGTTGGAGGCCGAGTTGGAGGCCCTTTAAAATTGAAGGCGATCTGGGTCGTGTGATGGAATGGGGCCTCGACTGCACCGTAAGCTTTTGCTGCACGCTAATCACAACTCAGACCAAAGCCGAGCTTATCCCCAGCCAAATGAGAGACTCAAAGATTTCCAGCTCCTGCCACTGTTTTTTGGTTTTGCTAGCTGGAAATGGAAGGCTGTCTTTTTGTATTAATGCCTCGAGAACTACTTCCTAATTGACCTGTCCTTTATACCGTCAGGAAGGCTTTATGCGTACAGGTACCATGTATTGAGACACTATGCGGTTGGTGGTGGTTATTATAAGCGAGTCATTAATGAAACTACCCTACCATTCTAAGGAGAGGGGAAAAAAAGAAAAAAAAGAAAAGAAAAAGAAACAATACCAAACATTTGTGCAGCGGCATCTGTGATGTCTAATCCAGAACGTAAGGCTCGATCAATCCTTACAATAATCTAATCCAGACATTCAGTCCACTTTCTCTTTAGAGACCGTCAGTTGTTTACGCTCATAAAACAAGATCCTCCTCTCTCTATCTGTTCTCTTACCACACAATTGCAATGTCCCGACAAACATTAGTATCTATCCCCCACTCAACACAATTATACACTTATGTACGGTTTACTAAACACAACGTCACTTGATTAAAACCAGTGACCTCTGCGAGCTTCCAGTCTCAGCGTCGCTATCTGAATTAATTTTTAAAATTATGAACACAACGGCAGACACCTTGCCTGCATCCTCCAGATCTTCAGATCCATGACTTCTGCATTCTGCAATGTGGTTTTCGTCTACTTACCGATAGACTACGATCATCAATCAATGTTTGTGCCCCTCAGGGCCCGGGTGGGAACCAAACTGTGCTGAAACCAGATATGGTGCGTGCATGTGATAATTATCATGTCTCACAAGTGGATTCTTGGGCAAATCCAGTTATCTGTGGCTTTTCAAGAGAATTTACGACTTGTTGTTTGGTTGCATGGTCCCAGATGTATAATTAATCAGTTGGCAGGTTGGGACAAAACGACTGGCTAAAGTCAGTTTTTACACAAGAAAACAATCAGAAATTTTTTTTTTTTTTTGAAACGGTATTTGCTTTGGATCCTTCCCATTAGTGTTGACGGATGCATGTGCGAGGACATTAGGGTTTCGGCTTGCAGACACCATGCACGACAAGAATATATAGCTTTCCCGCTCTAGCGTTGAAATCTCTTCTCGAATGCCTACTGTCACAAAAAAAAAAATGCTGTCAGATTTTATTTTCTGTTTCCTCTAATAAGTTTGATTTTCCTCTTCTTTTCTCTCCAACTATTTGTTTTGCGTTAGCCACAGTCATCAAGAGCAAAACCGATAAATGGCATTGAGAAAGAGAATGCTGATCAGAAATCTTGAGAGCATGCTTGAGAGCATAAAAAGGAGGTGGCCACGGATTCAGAAGCTGATGAGTAGCTAGAAGCTAACCATAATATATTTTTCTAATCGAATGAAAATGTAGGATAAGTGTTTGCTTATCTGGAGGTCAGTGTGGGGCTGCTGGTTTTTGTGTCCTCAGTGCTTTATTGGGAAGCATTTTTCGCTGTGAGAAGAATGCCATTAGCTAGTGTTCTGTAGGTGGTACAAAACACTGCTTTTAAGGAGGAGAAAGTGGTTTTGTATTATAGGTGGAATTTTATGTGTTGGGGAAGGATGCAAGGGCTTACTGGTAAATGGGCACAGATAGTTCGTGACCAAGTTCCTTGTCACATTAGTCATTTTTTATTAGTGATGAAAAGTAAGATTGTAAGGTTGCAAAATGCTGTGATTAGTTAATTTCAATGCTGTGATTATTGAAGTGATTTCATTTTCTACGGTGATTAACTTGAAAGTTCCTTTGAAAGCCTAAAACATCATGTTGAAGGTTATCCAATTTTTTTTCCCATTATTTTCATAGTTATTATTATTATAATCATTAATATTTATAGACCTCTGTCAACGTTGTTGTTAAATTATGGTGGACCTTCACTGCAGATTTAATATTCTTGAACATAATAATTCAAAACTCAAACGGAGGGGAAAATATTTGCTAATATTGTATTGTATAATTTCTTAATTTTATGCACATAATATCACATCATGCAATTGCGGTGCGGAATTCAAGGTTGAGGTTGATTGTTTTTTTTTTTTTCAGTTGGATCAAAAATTAATATAACAACATCGGAAATACATTTACAAAAATGGAAATCTTAATATTTCTTATTAAAAAAATTATATTCTAATAGAATCACCCGATAATACCAGCACCTCCATTCCCTCAAATCGAATTGATGCAATATTGTCCACTATTGCGTCTGAAACGCCTGAGCGGAATGTCGTTGCTCTTTCGAAAACACCAATACAATCTAACAAGAGGTTTATATCAGAGAACACTAGTAGTAGAATCGAAAGGGACCTGCTAGTGAGCATGCAATTATCAATGAATAAGAAAGTCCCCATCACTGACAAGGCCATAGTTTAATTTAATGGTTTGGAGGAGGAAGGTAAGGCCTCGCCGTTTCCTCGACACTTAATTTGTTTCAAATTATCTACTTAACCCATCAGAGATATTTCGGTATTTCCAGGCTTTTTTTTCTCGTTTCTCGGTCCAAAAGGAGGGTTATGGATAGCAAACGGCCCAGTTAGCTCTAAATGCTAGAAAACAACCTTTTCCTGGTAGATATGCTGACCGTTCCACGGAGAGTACAAGACAAGAAAGAGGGTAGTGAAATCTTGCTAGAGTACTTCTTAATTTCTTCCGTTCTAGCAGATACGGAGGGAGAAGCTTTGTACCATCCTTCAGAAGCAGAGGAGTGGGGAAAGCTTTGTACCATCCTTCAGAAGTAGAGGGTGTAGGACAAGCTTTGTACCATCATTCGGAAGCAGGAGGGTGGAGAGAATACCATTAGAGACAAGGGAGGGGGCACTGAGTTGCGGGAGTGAGGAGGACCTAGTCCAAACATTTTTCCCCGGTCTAGAAGTTTTCCCAGTCCTAGTCCCACGCCATCCCTTAGTTGTTTTGAACGACTTTCTGTTAGGAGGAGGAGCTCTTTGGGCAGGGCCAGAAGAGGGTCGAGAGGGCCAGGCTACAGGGGAAGGTTGGGTGGGAGGGGAGGGTCCACAGATATCCCAGCTAGGTCTGAACTTAATAGGATACACAATACGACCAAAAGCATAAAAGTGAGTATCAGGCAGTTCTTTCCCATGGTGAATCAAAATCCGACAACGAGCGAGGCTTTGTAGTTTGGTTCGGTCGATAGTAGGTCAACTTCCAGAAGATCGGCAAACTCAGCAACCATGAACTTAAATATGTCCATGTTCCAAAGGTGGTGGGGAATACCTTCTAATCTTACCCAGACACCCTCCTCTCTAAGAGTAAATACCGCATTAGATTGAGAAGTCCAGTGAGTAAAGGAGGCGGATAGAGATTGTAAAGAGGATTCGTATAGATTAAGGGTGTCTATCTTAATCTTAGGGGATGGGAACCTAAGAAGGAATTTCCCCGAGGCTGAGTCCTTGACTTCCACCCCAGATGCCAAGGGCCAGTTGGAGGCTATGTGGTGTTCCAGAAGTTCCTTAGTTAGCTGTGTGGAATGGGAAGAGACAAGCGCACAATAGGAAAGAGAGAAAAGTTGATCGCAGGTTGCTTCCGATGCGGGTATAATGGTTGGGTTATGAGGGGAGAGGCCCACTATGCTTGGAAGCGGAGAAGCAGACTACTTTCCTTCCTGAAAAAATTTATAGATTGCCACTGAATGAGAGGGGGAGAGACAGCGAAAACATAGTCCCGAATATCTACAGTTGCTCTTGTTGTGACCGAGAAGGCCACAGCTAAAACAACGTCCAGAGGCACGACAGAAAGTTACCAGTGGAGGGCAGGGCTTCTGACGATTCACAGAGGTCCACTTCGCCGATGCAGCCAAAAGTTAAGAAGCTTCGCTCCGCTGGACTGGGAAGTGGACAGAGGACGGAGGGGAAGCAAGGGGAGCGAATTGAGAGCCAGCTAAGAGTGGGAGAGTAGGTGAATCAAGAATATCAGAGCAAATCCCTGTGTCAGTCGATTGTGATAATAAATGTTCAGAGATATCATTGAAAAGGGATGTCGTGGGAGACATAAAGGCTACGCACGGAAACGACTGGCAGTTGTCGTAAGAGACGGATAGGCGACACCTTAATTGCCTATTGTCAGAAAATCACTCAAAAGCCGTAACGTGCTGGGGCAAATCTGTTGTAACACGGGACTCGAGAGAAGTATTGAGTGGCGCCGAATCGACGTCAGAGTTAATGCGAGGCACGTAATGAGGGCCCATAATGACACTCCTCGAGAGAGAGAATCAGGAGGTGAATCCAAATTAATAAGGGGCTTAGGATAATCCAGCAAGATTATCGGGATTTGGAAAGCTGAGTAATTCCACACAGAACTCGAGACAGACTCTGCAGCGGCAGAAGGACTAACAGGGTCACATGCAGACCGCAGTCCAGACATCTTTGTCAAGGAGGTGTGTGGAGAGGTTTTTTGACGGTCGCCCACCGGAGGCAACCCGCCAATCGACAATGCAGAGGGGACCAACGGATCAGAAAGAGAGGAGAAGAGCTGGAGGCAGGAGGGAGTAACTGTCTGGGCCAGTGACCAGTCCAAGGAAGCAGTCGCCGCTGAGGAGAGGGCCTTGTGAGGAGCGAGGTCACCGGAGAATTGAGACTGGGCCAGAGTCACCGACAGGAGTGACTTAGCAGAACACCCGGAGCTAGGGTTCTCGAAAAACTTAACGGAGAACTAGAGGTTTCTCCGATCAGACAAAAGGGGGCCATATCTAAGCTCAGATGGCAATGATCCAAACCAATAAACCAGCTAAAATATAAAACTTTAATATGCATAAAACAATCCACAGATATTACTATATTAAGGGCATGAGGGATGGTATACGATGAACTATCGTAAACCAGCACCATCAATAAACCAGAAAAGCAGAAAAAATTGGTTAGATCCACCCAAGGTAGACAGATCCCGACCGGAATGTCCTAGCCGAGGGCAAGACTTCCACAGAAGAGGGCAGTCTGCCGACGAGGGAAGATTTCCATCGCAGACATAGGCAAGGGGGGAGGTGAGCACCCCAGCACCACTTACCTGCGAGGAAGGGGTTGCAGGCATGGAGAAGCCGATACCCTCAGAGGAGGAGTTCTTCCTCGATCCGCGATACTGTTTGCGGGTTGAAGCTGAACGAAGGACATCCTCCTCCTCCCGGAGCCTCTCCTCGATCTTAGAGGGGAAACCGATGCCCGCAGAGGAGGTGCTTTTCCTCGATCTGTGATGCTTTATGTGGACCGGAGCTGCGCAGTAGGCATCCTCCTCCTCCAGGAGCTTCTCTTTGAAGACTTTCCAATCGAAGGAAGTGGCGTGACGAAGAAGAGCTTTTGAGCAGTGGCTAGGGTTTCTAGAGCGCATGACCAGTTTTCATGATGCAGTTGGCCAGGAAGAGTGGAACCTCCACCTCCCTCCTAGGTTCAAATCTCACGGACCGCAAGGAGAAAATATATGTATAGCGATATCAAAAAAAAAACTTCTTAATTTCTTCTTTTTTTTTTTGAAATATTTTATATTACATACGGTTGAGGAGTAACCTTCCACAATATATCCGTTGCTCCTACGGTTCAGGAATCCAACCTGGTTGTTGTGACTCGTTGCTCCTACCCAACTGCAATTTGCTACATTACATATATGTAATAAAGCTTTATGCTGCTGCTGCTGCTCTCTCTCTCTCTCTCTCTCTCTCTCTCTCTCTCTCTCTCTCTCTCTCTCTCTCTCTCTCTCTC